>ML805407.1:117213-145687 GCA_009831015.1 Picea engelmannii | reverse complement strand
GGACATGAAGAGTGTATTCATAAAGAAAGGCAAAGAGAAAGCATAACTATTTCTTCATAGAGTTATTCCATACCAAAAGGAGAAAGAAGAACACACTAAAAGACCAATCAATATAGAGACATACTTTTAAATTATTACTACAAAACAAACACACATTTGATGAAAAACAATTTGGTATTCACATACCTTCATGACGATTTCAAATACTCTTGAAAAAACAGGCGCATGGGATTCAACTTATGGGATTCATCAGCAACATAATGACGTAAAATAGACACATGAAAAACATTATGAGTTTTATGGAAGTGGGGTGGTAGTATGAGACGATAGGCAACGGGTCCAATTCTCTCTTGGATTTTGAATGGTCCTATAAATCAAGGCAACAAATTTTTTCCCGTATCGAACCGAATGGTACTCTTATTAGGCCTGATACAAATGAAAACTTGATCTCCCACTTTATAACTTTGGTCAGTCCTATGTGCATTAACATAACTTTTATATCTATTGCGTTCTTCCTTTAGTCGTTTCCTAATCTGAATCACCTATTCCTCCATCTCTTGAATCAATTTTGGCCCAACTGTCACTCGGTCTTCTAACCTTTCCCAACTCAACAGTGTCCTGCATCGCCTTCCATACAAATATTCATAGGGTGGAATTCCAATGGAGATATGAAAACTTTTATTGTACGCGAACTCTACCAAATGTAGGTACTTCTCCCAATGTGTTTGATTATCCAAAACATACATCCTAAGAATGTCTTCCATAACATGATTTACTCTCTCAGTTTTACCATCTTTTTCGGGAGGATATCTTGTGCTTAAGTTCAACTGAGTTCCCAACTCTAACTGCAAACTTTTCCAAAACCTATATGTGAATCGAGAGTCCCTATCTGAAATGATCTTCTTGGGTAACCCGTGCAAATAGATGACCTTACTTATAAACATGTGTGCCACATAAGTGACATCATAAGTGTCTCTAACTGGAATAAAATGAGCACTCTTGTTCAACTTATCAACTATCACAAGAATGGCATTGTGTCTATGTGATGTGAGTGGAAATACCACAACAAAATCCATATAAATGACTTCCCACTTGGACATAGGAAAATCATGTGGTTGTAGGAGACCTTCCGGGTGGTGGTGGTCAGCCTTCACTTGTTGACACTCTAAGAACTTGGCGACAAAATGGACTACATCACGCTTCATGCCTACCCAGAATAAAATCTTCTTCATGTTTGCGTACATTTTCTTCACACTCGGATGTGCACAATAAAGTTCTCTATGGGCTTCCTTGAGTATGATGCTTAGAGTATCCCAACCTTCAGGGATGCACATCTTTCCCTGATATATTAACAATCCATCTACTGTCAGGCTATATCCTTCATACTTTGGATCTAATTGTCTCCCACTCTAGAGGGTTGAAGTAACCTTTAATTACCAACTATCTCATAGAAGTTTCACCAACACATGCTCCATCAGATTAACTTTTAAGGGTACCAAGGAGAAGACACGTGGTCTCATGCTCAAGGTGTTTTCGACCACATTCTCCTTTCCCTTGATGTACAAAATTCCAAAATTGTACTCACTCATAAACTCCCTCCAGCACCTCTGCCTGGCATTGAGATCTCTTTGAGTGAAGATATGATTTAATCTTTCATGGTATATTTTGAGCTCAAAGATCCATCCCACTAGACAATACCTCCAAAGATTCAGAGCTATCATTACAACTACCAACTCTAAATCATGAGTAGCATAAATATGCTCATGTTGCTTCAACTTTATTGATGCATATGCTATAACTGTCGCCATCCTGCATTAGCACGGCCCCCAATAATTTCTTTGAGGCATTTGTACATATTGTGTAGTCTTTTTCCATATTTGGAACTAGTATAATTGGCGCACTGGTTAGTAACCTCTTAAGCTCGATGAATTCAATATCACATTCCTTTGTCCATTCATACATGACCCCCTTGCACTACAAAGTGGTGATGGGTTTCGCTATCTTAGAGAACTCTTCCACAAACCTTCGATAATAACCCACTATCCCCATGAAGCTTCTCACCTCATGAGCATTTTTCGGCATTAGCCATTCCATAATGGCCTTCGCCTTTTCTGGTTCCATAGAGATTCCTTTACTAGAAATGATATAACCTAAATAGTGAATCTCCTTCTAGAATGGAGAATACTTAGACAACTTGCCATACAATTTTTTTTCTCTAAGGCATGACAACACCACTCGCAAGTGTTCCTCATGTTCTCTTTCGTTCCTAGAATAAATGAGGATATCATCCAAAAAGAACTATACAAAGTGATCTAAGTACTTCCAGAATACACCATTCATGAGGCTCATGAATATTGTTGGTGCATTGGTCAAACCAAAAGGTACTACAACGAACTCGTAATGCCCAAGCCAAGTTTGAAAGGCAGTTTTAGGAATATCTCCTTCCTTAATTCTTAATTGGTCATACCCTGATCGTAGATCAAGTTTTGAGAAATTTTTTGCTCCTTTCATCTGATAAAAGAGATCATATATCTGTGGAATTGGGTACCTATTTTTTATTATAGCATAGTTCAAGTCTTGGTAATCTATACACAGTCATAACGAACCATCCTTCTTCTCGACAAAAAATATTGGTGCACCCCAAGGTGAGACACTAGGCCTTATTAGCCCAAATTCAAGTAGTTCCTTCAACTACATCTCCAACTCATGAAGTTTCGGCATTGTCATCCTATACGGTGTCTTGGAAATTGTCTTTGCACCGGGTTTTATCTCAATGGTAAAATCAAGCTCCCTCTCAGTAGGTAACCCTAGCAACACTTTAAGAAAAACCATCTTTAAACTCTGACAATACTGGATACCGATCCAAGGAGGGTCCTTTCCCTTCATTGACCGCTTCCACTACATACAATCAACAACCTTGCCTCATGCACCGTTTAAACTTCATGGTCGAGATAAATCATAGAGACACATTCCTCCATACACCATGGATCTCTACTGACCTTCCTTCATTATCAACACAATGCACCCTTTTTGTGAAACGATCTACCATATCTTGATGGGCTTCTAACTAGTCCATTCCTATTATTAGGTCATACATCCCTAGAGCAGTGACGTCCACCTTCAACCTTGTAATACACATTCCCAGGTCTACTAGATAATTATTGACACTAGGTCCTACCGCTTGTTTTTTCCCTGAAGCCAACTCAACGTTTTTAAATTCATTGTGCTTGTAGGCTGCCAACCCACACTTTTCTAATGCACAAGGTGAAATGAAACTATCTGTAGCACCAGAATCAAATAAAATGTTAACATTGACATGATTTAGCATACCTGACGACTCCACCACAGTGGATTGATGCTCTTCCTAGCAGTTATCAACCACTGCATAAATTTGTTGGCTACTACTCGCTCTTCCCATCATAGCATTTCCTTCTCTATGCACAAATCCTGCTTTCTACTCTGGACAATCACTTTGGTAATGAGGTCCTTCGCACCCCCAACAAGTAACCCGGGGTGGAACCTGGTTGGTGGCATGGTGTGGGCGACGAAGTTTTATGGAGTACAGTGAGAGACTATGATAAACGAGTCATAAGCCCTAAATTTAGCATAGGCCCTCATGGTCTCCTCCCTGTAGCTTACTCTTGTGGTTGTGGGTTCGAGCAACCGAGGATGAAGTTTGAAACCAGAATGGTAACTTTGGTTCGTAGTGTAATGTGGTTGCCCCTTGTGGACTTCCTTCATGATCTCTCCTCCTCTTGGCTCGTGGTTTGGCGTTGGGAGCTATTGGTGCGTAGTGTATGGTTTCTTTCCCCTTGTGGGCTCATTAACCTTAACAAATTACAATGGCAATCTAACCCTTACATTAATCAGCTTTACTCTAATTAATCAACATATTTATTCAAATCTATTTATTTATTTATTTTTATTTATTTATTATTATTAAATGATTTAATTGCATAAAACTAAATACAAAATACAATTACAATAATAACAAATCAAATAATAATTTAATTTCTAAAATTAAAAATAGATAAAATTGTAATTTATTTTATTAAATACATTTTATAATTTATATTACAAACATTTAAACCTTCATACTCAAAGAATTAATTAGTTAACTGATATTGATATATATCAACTTAATATACTAAATATTATACAAAATTAAAAATATAATAATAATAAACCTAATATTATATCACATTAATGCTATAATGCATAATACTTGCGGAGTAATATCACCTATATATTTTCACGAGACAACAATAATCCAAATGCAAAGAATTAGGATAGAACAAGGTCACGTCACTAGATAGCTCAAAACTAGAGGAACCTTAACACTAAAGTTTCTTGTAATTTGTTCCAATCCTTGCAGTATGTTTTAATATAACTATCCATGCTGCCACACATAGCAACAATCACTAGCACGCAAACCTATATAGATTGATGTCAATTGCTATCGTTTTGGTAAAAACGCCTAGAGATGCTCACTTTCAACAACCACTTTTGCATGCATCCATTGCCTTCCTGACATGCCTTCAACATAATCAATTCTGATTAGAAACGCGAAGAAAGGATGTTCCTAGAGTTTCCAGACTCCTAGTATCTTGCGACTACTCCGACATGAATCTCTCAAGGGTTTTTAAAACCATACGAGAATTACATGACTGCTTAATCCCTAAAACCTATATTCATAACGTTTCCAAAACACTCTATCAGTAGAATTTTATCATATTTAGCATGCTTGACAAGCCTTCAGAAGATTAGCATGCATGACAAGTCTTCAGAAGCTTACCTCTGTAGAAAATAATTTTATTTATGATTTCCCCACTGGAAGAAACCTCAATCTTGAAAAATGTAAGGGTTGAATCTGTTAAAAGAGAAGGGTGTAATGGAGTCGGTCCCATTCTTTCAATAAAGAACTACAGTGATAGCCGCAATGCAACCGATTTTGGGAATGCATGGTAGTAGAGGCAACAGATTTTTCTCACTAAATAGGTTGTGGAATTTCACATTCATAAACCTTAACATATTTATTTCCATGATTCAACAATGGGTTTTTCATCTGATCGGATACAACAGAATCATGTCAATGATTTCAACACTGGACGTAGATTCATGGGAATGCCACAGAGTTGAATCCTATGTTAAGGATTTCGCGTCTTCTATACACATAGGAAGATTTTCGATCAAGATTGTCATGGAGATAGTGCATAATCCTTGTATACATGCCTGTACTCTGATTTTTTACAATGTTGAAACAAGCTATGAAGGAGTTATAACCATTAATGATTTGTTTGATGATTGCGATATGGAGTCAAATGTAGATCCAAATGTAGGACATGAGTGGAAGGCTGAGGATACAAGTGAAATCAGTTGCATTCTTTTCAGAGGATTTTTTTTTAACTGCAATGGAAGCCAACACGATAAAATGAGTAGTCTAATGGGAGTTTGATTCAGTCCAGTTAGGGCAGATCCAATAATCTGGGTTTTGACCTGCAAATTTTGGCAAGATAAGAGATCTTAGGGTATCATGTTTAGAATCGATGTGCATGTATGTGTGAACTTATACAATGTTTTTTAATTAATATTTCTTTCAATATTCATCTCAAGAAATGAAGGTATTGTTGTATTTTTGTATATTTAGGTCGTTTCTTCCATATCTCATGATTTACAAAAACGTGCATTTCTCCTGATTTACAAAAAACGTGCATTTGCAAAATTGAAGAGCTTACTTATTCGTTGTCCATATCTTGTCTTGTAAACTTCTCAAATGCCACATTCTTTTATATGCGTACAAAAATAAACTGAGAGGGATCTATTCTCAGATGCCCAGATGGTGCTAATTTGAAGAAATGTTATTGCAACAACCAGAGGTTTTGGTAAGAAGTGATATGTACAGGGAGGCTTATGAAACTCTTGAAAGTGTTTTCGATGGCACTCTAGATCATCTTTCCTATTCTAGGTTGTAAACAAAGAGAGAGCATTTTGATCTTGTGAAATCGTCCTTAACTAGTCCTGTTGAGATATTTATTCTCAATCAAAATGATATTATTGTAGAAGTTGAGGATGTACAACATATTATTGAATCAATCGAGGGGGTACTAAAAAATTCTCATCTATTTCTTTCTTCCTTTCCTCTTGTCTAGAGTTTTTTTTTTTTTTTTTTACTGATCCCTGATTATAAATGGATCTCAAAGTTTTTCCATGATGGCAGCCACATCTCTATATTTGATGGAAGAGTTGGAATACTGAATTATAGGGACATACTGAGAAATATATATTGTCTTCTCAGTGGCACTGAATTATAGGGTGAGAAGTCGGATGTGTCGTATTATGAGACAAAATTTACAAAATTCAAGATCAAGGAGGGCAGGTGGTGAAGACCAGGAAATCTCTACAAGAGGGGCTTCAGGGACACATAGAGAAAAGAGAATTCATGATGTATACAATCATAATAGCAATAAATTTATTGGAAAGCTTGAGATTTGTAGCTTTTTTAGGTCCCGAGAATGCTGGGAAGACTACTCTTATCAATTTAATATTAGGTGATAACGTTGGAGGTGTAGGATTCAATACACACACAATGACAACCACTACTTACAGGTTCAGAGATGATCTTTTTCTAATTGATTTTTGTAACAACCCAATTTGGATTGCAGATGAAGAGGTTGCAGACCATGTTGGCACAAAGACAAAATCCCAGTGTTGTGGGTGTTTAAGTTCAGGTTTCATTTTTGAAACCAGGCTCTAATACCATGTGTAAGGGCTTTCATACAAATCCTCAAAAATAAAAATAAAATCTATTCATCTTCTTGCAGAAATAAATCCAATTTGGTTCAAGGTATTCCTTTCATGATTTTCTTTACAGCAGCATAATAATCAACAACAACATAATAAAAGCATAAAATGCACAAAATATGTACCTCTACATGTAGATTAGTTGATTTAGTCCATGGTTCTCATGTTCTTGAGCTTTCCCAAACTACCCAACTGAATATTAACCTCCCAACCAACTAGGAACAACCTCTCCAGCTTCCTAGCTCCAGCATTCCTTGCGGTATCCTAGACCCCAAACCCAAAGTTCTCAGCAATAGCAGTGCCCTGTAAGAGTTTCCAAAATGCTCTATTCTCCCAATTTTCCTCCTCCTCCTCCTCCTTCACCATAAATTTCCAATCCAAAATGAGACCCCTCTCCAAGTCCCCTCCTCTCTTCCTTATCCTCCTCTCTCAAATCCCCCTCATTAATTTCCCAACAACCTTATCCCCCCATTAATTACTTCACCCACCTTTTCATAGTAAAATAATAAAAGGCTTATTTAATATATTTTAATAATTAATTAAATTTAAATTAAAAACTATGATAAAAATTAATCAAGTTGGGTTGTTTCAATTTGTTAAATTTTTCTCTTCTAATCTATGGAGATAACGAGAGGGTAATACATTATAATAATGCATAAAATCATCTTGATTTTGAGGTTGAATTAGCTCAAGGATTTTCTTGTATAATTTAGTGAAACGAAGATTAAATGGCCTGATTGTTTCACTCTTATTGTAAACAATATTGTTATATTCTTGTAAATGATCTGTTGAGATTTTTGGCTTCCCATAAGTTTATTTAAACCAATAAATTAATTAATCCCAAGTCAAAAATACTTTAGGAGGCAATTCAAATAAATCTGCAACAACTTTTCCCTCTAAAGTGTTGAAAGATTGGTTGTCATTGAATTGTTGAAATATTAAATGTTGAAAGATTAGTTGTTAAAATATTGGTTTTCATTGAATTGTTGAGAGATTGGTTGTCATTGAATTGTTGAGAGATTTGTTTTCATTGATGTCAACCCTTGAACATAATTTAACAGGTTGCATGTCAAGGTAAAGTAGTTGTAAATAGAAGTTAACAAGTTGCATGTCAGTTGCATGTTAAATTAACTATAAACATAAGTTAACAAGTCACATGTGAGTTTCATGTGCATGTCAGTTGTATGTCATCATTATATCCTCATTAAAACAAATGGAAGAATCAATTGAAAATCATTTTTGTGAATACTAATTAGCATATCTAAAGCTAATAAGTCAAAGTTAGGGAAGTCCAGTGAGAGAAGAAGTTTGCAAGAGCCGAGCGTACGGAGAAAAATTTATAGAAACAGGTTCCTTGTGTAAATATGTGAGTTCTAGGAAGAAAGGTGCAAACATCCGTTAGCTGGAGTGAGGAAAAGCGTGGACATCTGTGAGCAGTAATTGTATGGGTCACGGACCTGTGAAGAAAAATTGTTGAAGATCATAGATCTAAAACTCGGGTCAGCTATAGTTTGAAGGTATGTCTTTTTATGTATGATAGGATGTGTATTCTGAAGAAATCAAGAATAGATACGTCTTAGTGATTCAGAATCATTTGATTTGGAGAACTCTCTTGTGGATCTTGGTGTGAGGTATGTGTGGTTGCATTCTTGATGAGGTATCAAAATTAGTAGTAGCAACATAAGTATCAGAAACAACAACAAAAACATGTATCAGCTCTAACGACAAAGGTAGTGATAGATTGGTCTACATTTATATTTCACGATAGTTGGACGTGGCAAGGAAAGGGGGTTGTAGCCTCCTTACGGTTGGAGTCGGTAAATTAGGGAGTTGGAGCTTCCTTCAGGTTGCAACATGTAAATAGGTGGTTGGATCCTCCTTCCAGTTGCATCTGGAGAAATAGGAAGTTGGTGCTTCCAATTAATGTACTCTTTGATCAAAAAATAAAAAATAAACATTATGTGGTTTTCTCCCGCATTGGGTTTCCACGTAAAATTTTGGTGTATTATGTTTATGTGATGTTTATGCATTGAATTATGGTGTTGATGATATATTGAATTCTCATGATAAACTACTGAACATTATTGGAGGTTTTATATTGTGATTGAAAGTACTGATTATGCTCATATTGATTCACCCCCCCCCCTCTCTGTATTCCAACAATTGGTATCAGAGAGGGTCATTGAGGAAGCAATTTAACCACTAGAAGGAGATCATGGAATATGCTAAGATTGGAGCACCAGTGTTTGATGGTCATAACTATACCTTCTGGAATAAAAGGATGAAATCATTTTTACAAGAACATGGATTTGATGTTTGGAAATCAGTAGTAGATGGGTATACAACACCAACCACTCCCCCAACCAAGAGAGATGGAAAGAAACTCAACAAAAAAAACTCAAAGGCTAAAGGTATTATTTAGAGAATTCTATTTGATTTAGTATTTGTCAAGGTTATGCATTGCCATAGTGCAAAGGCTCTTTGGGATAAACTAAAAAATATTTTTGAAAGTGATGTTAAAGTTAAAGGAGCTAAGCTTCAAATTTTCAGAGCTAAGTTTGAACAGTTGAAGATGAAGGAAGATTAAGACATTGCAACCTACCTTTTGCAAGTTGATGAAATAGTTAACACTATTAAGATATTGGGAGTATAATTTGATGACTCAGTGGTAGTTCAAAAGGTATTGAGGTCTCTTCCTATGATATTTGATCATAAAATATCAGACCTAGAAGAAAGAGAAGATCTCGGTACATTGAGCATTGACGAGCTACATGGAATATTTACAGCCTATGAAATGAGAAAAGAATAGGAGAACCCACTCACAAATGAAGTAACTTTCAAGGCATCCAAGAAGACAAAGAAGAAGACCAAGCAAAATTAAAAAACAAGTTGTATTTGTAGTGATGATTCAGATGAAGATGAAGAGATGGATAACTTTGTAAGGAAATTAAAGAAAGGAATCAAAAAGGATAAAGGTATGCTTCCATTTAAATGTTTTAATTTTGGTGGTATTGGTCATTTTGCTTCTAAATGACATCATAAGAATAAAGAAAGTGATGAAGAAGAAACTTCTAACAGGGAAAAGAAATATCAAAAGGGAAACAAGAGAAGAAACAAAAGGAGATTCTTCAAGAAAATTTTCTACTCAAAGGAGGAAAGTTCCTCATCAGACAAGGAGGATAATGATAATGACAATGATTCAGAAAGAGTACTCTTCATGGMAGTAGAAGATGATTCTGAAGAAGAAGGTGAAGTCGATCTCAGAGCAGGGMTAATTAGTGCATTAGAAGAACTTAGGAAGGAAAGAAATAAAAACAATTCACTCAAGTCAGAGTTAAAAATAAAAGAGGGATCTCAGAATTCCAACTCTRAAGAACTAGAGAAGATGATCAAGAATCTAAAAATTCAAATAGAAGAARACAAAATAATTSAGGAAATACTTAGAATTCAATTAGAAGAAAAGGAACAAACAATTGGAATCTTGGAAGMAAAAATAGTCTCTTTAAGGAAAGATATTCAAAAGAAATATATGCAACATAAGAGAACCGGAACATTGGATCAAATAATTAGYAGTAAAAGACCATCCGGTGACAGATCTGGACTAGGATACAATCATGAGAAAGGATCAATCTCCAAGACAACTGAACAAGAACTAGGAAAAAGCATCTATGAAAATATTGTCAAAKATTATGTTAAGAAGGAAGAATGCATGCCCTCAAAGAAGAACATTCCATAAATAAAGAAGACTCAAGAAGATGAATTTAGAAGGAGTGCATCACAAAGAATATAATATACTCCCATGTATCAAAGGTTATTTTATTGTCATTGTTTTAATTGTGATAATTTTGGACATAAATTTGTAAACTGCAGAGCCAATGCCAAGAATCGAAGCAAATATGCAGGGTACTTAAATAATGATTATCCCAGAAAATATTATGAAGCATACAACAGAAACAAAAATAGTTTTGGTTCATTGAGAAATGAATTAGAATGATACAAATGCAACAATTTTGGACACATAGAGAAGAATTGTATATTGACTATTCCACCCAGGGAACCAAAGAAAAACATCAATAGTTAGATATCAAAACCACAAGATATATGGAAAAGAAAGAAGAATCAATGCTTGCTTTCTCTACAAGCCCAACATAGGAAAAGTGATTGGTATGTTGATAGTGGATGTTCAAAGCATATGATAGGTGACAAGAACAAGTTTATAACTCTAAAGAAAGAAAGAGATGGATCAGTTTCATTTGGAAATAATCATTTAGCTAAAATCATAGGTAGAGGCACAGTTAAATTGCAAGAAAAGATGCAATGACATAAAATGTTCTATTGATCGAAGATATGAAACACAATCTATTGAGTGTAAGTCAAATGTGTGACCAAGGACACACACTTGAGTTCAACTTAGAGAAATGTGAAATTAGGAAAGAAGGGTCAAGAAATATAGTGGCAATAGCAATAAGGACCCCTAACAACATATATTTTTTGAATGAAATTGGAAAATAAAGTTGTTGTTTAGGAAAGGAAAATGAAAGATGGCTTTGTCATAGAAGAATGGATCACATGCACTTTGAAAATCTTGCCAAAATCAGCAAAAAGGAAGCAGTAAAATAAATTCCTAAAATTTCAAAGCCAACAAATACTCTTTGTAACCATTGTCTACAGGGAAAATAGACTAGGACCAATTTCAAATCAAAGGAGTACTCAACGACAAAACCATTGGAGATTTTACATACCAATCTATGTGGACCAACAAGAACAAAGGGATTAAATGGTGTACAATATTTCATGCTACCGATTAATGACTACAGAATAATGATTGTAGTTTTCTTTCTCAAGAAGAAGTCAAAGGCATTTGAACACCTCAAGATATACAAAGAGATGGTTGAAACAGAGACAAACTTCAAAAATCAAGTGTTTGAGATATAAAAAAGGTGGATAGTTTACATCAAAATAATTCCTGTATTTTTGTGGTGAACATGGGATAAAAAGGAAATTATCAGCAACCAAGACACCTCAATAAAATGAAGTCGTTGAAAGAAAGAACAAGATAGTACATAAAATGGCCAGAACCATGTTGAAAGATTCCAAGTTGGGTGACATATTTTGGGCACAGGAAGTACATACATCAATACATATCCTGAACAGAGGAATGCTCGGAAGTAATAGTGATAAGACTCCCTACGATCTATGGAAAGGAATATTGACAAATGTGAATAATTTTAGATTATTTGGAAGAAAGTACTATATCACAAGAGAAGACGACAGGATTGGAAAATTTGACTCTTGAGTTGATAAAGGAATATTTTTCGGGTACTCAATCAAGATCAAGGCATACAAGTGTTTCAATCAGAGACTCAACATAATAGTGGAAAGAATAAATGTATAGATTGACAAGACAAGTGTACGAAATCCCAAATAAGAAAGAAAAGACTCGGGAGAGAAAGAAGGAGAAGAGGATTTGAAAGAAGAAGCAAAATCAGAAAAAGAAGAAGAGCAGCAAGAAGCAGAGCAAGAGGAAGATGACCAACAAAATATTTAGATATCTCCCAAAAACTCCTAGTTGGCGAGTGTAGAAAAATAATCCACCAAAATAGATCATTGGGAGTAAAGATGCAAAAGTTTCAACCCGAAGAAAATTGTGCTTACCAAAACATATACATCTAGCTCTATTTGTTGGAGTTACTTCACACACACCTAGGATTTTTTTTTCCTAAGGTTTTTCTTTGTTTATTAGTCATAATTAGTCATTATCCAGTCTCCTGTATTTTAGGAGAGAATATTCCACCTGGAGAATATTCTCTTTCAGTTCACACTTCAGTTTGACAAGTTGAGTTGAGGTTAGATGTTGCATTGGGATCATCACCATGCAACATTGGTATCATCACCATGATAATTAGACCTTGCCTTGGTATCATCACCAAAGTGGCATATTAGCCTTGATTCCTTGTGTTAACTCCTCACTACTTTCTGTTCAGTCAGTTAACTGAAGACTAGTTGACTAGTTAACTCAACTAGGTGGCAGTTCACTCCTGTAACTACCTGAGAGACTAGAATAGGTGGTATTTCACTCCCATAACTGTTGGTGTGTGTCCAGATCACTCTATACCACCACTATGGATACTTGGTTCACCTCAAGTCGAACTCATTGAGTTATACATAGTATATCATGTGTAAATTATTTATTATTCACAACGGTTAATGAGAATTCTTTCCATTTTTTCTCTCCTTCTTCTTCTTTTTCCAATTCTCTCTGAAAATGTGTGTATAATTGTTTATCTAGATATATTATGTTCAGGTCACCACATTTACATGGTATCAGAGCCAACGGAGTGCCAAGAAAAAGATACACCAAAAAAAAAAATTTGCAGGTACAAAAGATCGAAGATAGCGAAAAGATGGAATTCCAAAAAGAATTCATTCTTACACCTTACAACTATTTTGCATGGAAGGAAAAAATAGCCATATATCTCTGATCCAGAGGGTTGTATAGGTTAACCATGAATACAGATACAGAACCGACATCAGCCATAGAAAATTCCAAGTACTTAAATCGCATGGATGAGGCACTCGGAACAATTTGCAGTCTTATTTCTCCCGATCTCCTTTTTCATATATATTCTTGTAAGACTCCCAATGAAGCCTGGACCATCTTGGAAGGGATATTTGGAAAATAGGATGAGATGAGGGGACACATTCTGGAGGTGGAGCTGCTCACATTGGATCCAAAAAGCTTCGAGAATATCCAAGATTTATTTACAAAATTCAACGATTTATTGTCGCAACTCAAAGCTTGTGGGGTTCATAAATCAAAGGAGGAGAAACAAATGGTTCTCACCATTCTCTCCAAGCTTGGACTTGAACTCTTTGTATTCATATCCACATTCCATACTGTCAGATTCACCTCTGGATCCACCTGGAAGATGCCTTCTCTTGAGGACTTTATCGAATCCTTGACACAAGAGCAAACCAATCTCATCAACATGGGTGCAATCAAAGGCCCAAGGGTGCATGCACTCACTGTGCATGATGGAAGCCAAAAATATCATAAATCTAAAGATAAATATAAGTGGAAATCTCATGCACATATGAAGAAGGAAGGGTACACAAAACCCTTCACTAATGCCTCCGGATCCAAAGGAGAAAAGGGAAGAAAAGGAGAGATGCATGTACTGTCACAAAGGATTCCATTCAAAATCCACATGCATGAAAAATAAAATAGATATGATGTCTCAAATACTTCAGAAAAACAACCTTGGAGATTGCATCCCCAAGGGTGCAAAGAAGAAGAAGCCAGAAGATCTTAATTCCAAGAAAGGCAATTCTAGCCATGCCTTGATTGAAATCAACTCCTCTCCTGATGCTTGGATCATAGATTCAAGAGAATCACATCACATGGATGCCTCAGAAGCGGCCTATTCTTATTTGTATGCATGCAAAGGTCCTCCTATTCTGATAGGGGACAACTCTTCTGTCGAAGTCACCGACAAAGGAAGGATTGAACTCACCAACGAAAGCTTCGAGAATGTGTTGCATGTTCCCAAGATTTCTGTCAACCTTCTCTCTGTGTATCAAATGATGAATTTTGGCACTGGAAAGAAATTCATATTCACACCAAATGATATGGACATCTACGACATGCAAACCAACTCCATGGTTGCTACCGGTGAGGTAAATCATCAGTCTAGATTGTATACATTTTCTGAATTCATTGAACCTGATTCTGCTTTATTGCTTACTCATGTTGATGAAAGTAGTAGTATATGGCACGAAAGGTTTGGAAATTTGAATTTCAGATACATGCAACAGCTGAGCAAGCACAGATTAGTTGATGGTCTACCAAACATCCATTTCTCCAAGGGAGTATGTGAGGGATGTGTTCTCCAAAAACACCCTCGAGAGAAATTCAACAAAGGAAAGTCTCAACGAGCTTCCGCACCTTTAGATATGATCCACAATGACCTCATGGGTCCTTTTCCGCATCCATCGATCAACAAAGTGAGGTTTGTTATCATTTTTGTTTATGATTTCTCACGTTTTACTTGGATCTACTTTCTCAGGCAAAAATCCGAGGTCTTTCAACACCTCAAAGATTTCAAAGCTTTGGTTGAGACACAGTCTGAAAAGAAGATCAAATTCCTTTGAACTGATAATGAGGGAGAGTATGTGAATCATGAGATTCATAATCTTTTCCATGAGGTATGGATTCAGTTGCAGCATACAGTTCCCTACACTCCGCAACAAAATGAAGTTGTTGAGCGGAAAAACAGATCTCTGAAGGAGATGGCTTATTGCATGTTGCATGCAAAGTCACTACCATAGAGACTATGGGCCAAAGCACTTAACTATGAAACATACATCCAAAACAAATATCCTCATAGATCTATCAAGGATAAGACCCCCTACGAGGCTTGGAGCGGCCTCAAACCAAAAGTGGCTCACTTTCACATTTTTGGTTCACGTGCATGGGCCCAGATTCCCTCTAAAAAGAGGAAGGCACTTGATCCATAGAGAACTGAGTGCATTTTTGTTGGATACCCTGACGGTGTGAAGGGATATCAGCTTATTGATCTTTCCTCAGACCAACTCATCATTGAGTGTAGTGTCCAATTCGAGGAAAGTGTCTCACATGTACCTCAGCAGTCACATGCAGACACCTTCACTCTTCCACCTATCTGAGATGATGATCATGCACATGATGACTCTTCTTCAGATGAGAGTTCTGATTTAGAGGAATCAGATGATTTAGATTCAGAGTTAGTACAGTTAGATGCAGAGTCAAAGCATCCAGATGCAGTTGCAGAGCCAGAGCAGAGGCCCAAGTGGGCATAGACTACTCTTTAGGATGCAGGGGATATCATTGGTGATCCAACCAATACTAGGAGGACTCGATCTTATTTCGAGGATCCTCCTATTGCACTCACTTCCACTGAACCATTTCCTTCCAGGCATATTTTCTTGGTTCATTCTTCAGATCCACAGTCTTATGGCGAGGCTACTGGAAATCCCTTTTGGGAATCTGCCATGCAGGAGGAGTACAACTCCCTCCTCGAGAAACAAACTTGGGATCTGGTTCCCCTTCCTTCGGGGAGGAAACTTGTCAGATGCATATGGGTCTACAAGACCAAGAGCACAACAGATGGACAGATCAACAGATACAAAGCCAGGCTTGTCGCCAAGGGATTTCAGCAGGTTCATGGTATTGACTATGATGAGACCTTTGCTCCAGTAGTGAAGATGGATTCCATTCGATTGGCCCTTGCCATTGTGGCAGCTAAGGGATGGAAATTCCATCAGATGGACATGAAGAATGCATTTCTTCACGGTGATCTCTCTGAGGAGATCTACATGGAGCAGCCCCAAGGATTTATGCAGGACTCATATTTTGTTTGTCGACTAAAGAAGTCACTTTATGGCCTCAAGCAGGCTCTGAGGGCATGGTATGCCAAGATGGACTCCTACCTGTTGTCATATAACTTTGTACATTGTAAATCAGACCCGAATGTATACATGCTCAGGATGGTTGATTCACTTCTACTTTTAGTTATGTATGTTGATGATTTGTTGATCACCGGTTGCTCGACTTCAGCGATAGCTGCAGTCAAGAGGATTCTTCATGATAGGTTTTTGATGACGGACATGGGTCCGCTACACTTATTCCTTAGACTTGAGATCAGTCAGGATGCATCAGGCATCAAACTATCTCAAGCCAAGTATGCACGAGATCTCCTTGAGAGATTTCACATGACAGACTGCAAGTCTCCTCCGACTCCTTTCCTATCAGGAGTCAAACTTGAGGATGGCAGGGAGACTGCACTAGTTGACAACACATTGTATAGACAACTAGTGGGGAGCTTGTTGTATCTCACACACTCCATACCAGACCTCTCATATGCATTTGGCGCAGTTTCTAGGTTCATGCAGGAGCCGCATGAGCTAAATTGGAAACCTGCAAAGCGTATCCTTCGATACGTACAAGGCACCATCACCTTTGGGATTCATTATGCAGCAGACTCTACATTAGATCTCATTGGGTTTACCGATTTTGATTGGGCTGGCGATAGCATTGATCGTAAGTCCACATCTGGTTACTCAATCAGTCTTGTTTCCGGACCTATCTGTTGGTCAAGAAAGAAGCAAGCTTACATTGCTCTATCTTCAACTGAGGCAGAGTAAAAAGGGGTAGTTAACATAACCATTCAGGCTATGTGGCTACAACATTTTCTCATTGAGTTGGGCATTTAGTTTCATCGACCGACCATCATCTAGTGTGACAACCAGAGCACTCTAAAGTTCTGTCGAGATCCAGTTCAGAGGCAGCGGATGAAGCACATCAAGATCCACATGCACTACATATGAGACTTAGTACACAAGGGGATCATCGACTTACAGTTATGTCCTTCGACAGAACAGACGACCGACGTTTTCACCAAGACCTTCACTGAGCAGAAATTTCATTCTCTGCGAGTTCGTCTTGGAGTGAAGGACACAGTTTCCTAGAAACTGTAGTTCTTCTTTTTACATACGTTGTACCTTGAGGGGGGGGGTTTCCATGAGGTTTTCCCTCTTTCCTCACTTTATTTTCAGTGTATCTTTTGTACCTGGGTACCTAACATGGCCTCATTGCCAGGACCCAATGTTTATTTTCACCATAGTGATGTTCAGGGGGGGTGTTGGAGTTACTTCACACACACCTAGGATTTATTCTTCCTAAGGTTTTTATTTGTTTATTAGTCATAATTAGTCATTATCCAGTCTCCTATATTTTAGGAGAGAATATTCCACCTGGAGAATATTCTCTTTCAATTCACACTTCAGTTTGACTAGTTGAGTTGAGGTTAGATGTTGCATTGGGATCATCACCATGCAACATTGGGATCATCACCATGCTAATTTGACCTTGCCTTGGTATCATCACCAAAGTGGTGCATTAGCCTTGATTCCTTGAGTTAAATCCTCACTACTTTTTGTTTAGTTAGTTAACTGAACACTAGTTGACTAGCTAACTCAACTAGGTGCCAGTTCACTCTCGTAACTACCTGAGAGACTAGAATAGGTGGCAGTTCACTCCCGTAACTGTTGGTGTGTGTCCAGATCACTCTATACCACCACTATGGTGACTTGGTTCACCTCAAGTCGAACTCATTGAGTTATACAGAGTATATCATGTGTAAATTATTTATTATTCACAATGGTTAATGAGAATTCTTTCCATTCTTTCTCTCCTTCTTATTCTTTTTCCAATTCTCTCTGCAAATGTGTGTATCATTGTTTAGCTATCTATATTATGTGCAAGTCACCACATTTACACTATTGTCCACAGTTGAAACCAACATTTTTGAAGAATCCATGATAGATGAACACTGGATCAAATCTATGGAAGAATAAATGGATCATATAGATAATAATGAAACATGGGAACTTGTTCCAAGGCCTAAGAAGAAGAACATGATTGGCACAAAATGGGTATTCAAAAACAAGTTGACTAAGGATGGACAAGTCACCAAGAACAATGCAAGGTTAGTATGCAAGGGATATGCTCTGGTTGAAGGAATATATTTTGAAGAAACTTTTTCCCCATTTACCATAATGGAAGAAGTCAGATTGATCTTGGCATATTCATGTTCTAATAAAATCAAAGCATATAAGATGGATGTAAAATCAACCTTCCTAAACGGAGAACTAGAAGAAGAAGTCTACATCGAACAAGAAGAAGGGTTTCTACTATCAGAAAAGGAAGATTGTGTTTGCATATTGAAGAAGGCACTGTATGGACTCAAACAAGCCCCCAAAGCATGGTATTCAAGATTGGACAGGTATCTACAAAAACAAGGGTTTATGAAAGGAAATTCAGACAACAATATCTACATAAAGGTAAATCAAGCTAGTATATTGATAATTGAAGTTTATGTTGATGACATTATCTTTGAAAGTGATGATGATAGGATGAGTCAGAAATTTTCTACAGACATGCATAATGAATTTGAAATGTCATTACTTGGTGAGTTGTCTTTATTTTTGGGACTCTGCATATGTCAGTAAGATACATGTATTGTCATCTCTCAAACCAAGTATATCAAAGAAATGCTAAAGAAGTTTGGAATGGTAGATTGAAATATTGTAAGTACTCCCATGCAGACCAGTTGCAAATTGAGCAAAGATTATATATCCAAGGATGCAAATCAGAGACTCTACAGATCGATGATTGGAAGTTTACTCTATGTGACAACATTGAGACCAGATGTGATGCAAGCATATGGAAAAGTTGCAAGATTTCAAGCAGCACCAAAGGAAACACATGTTATGGCAGTAAAGAGAATATCAAGATATCTCAAAGGAATATAATGCTATGGATTATGGTATCCAAAAGGGAATGATCTATCTCTAGTTTCATACACAGATGTGTATTGGGAAGGCAATGTTGATGATAGAATAAGTACAAGTGGAGCATTCTTCTACTTCAGTGATTTTATGTTTTCTTGGTTGCGAAATAAAGAACCTTCAGTATCATTGTCCATAGCATAAGCAGAGAATATTGCAACAACAACATGTTGTACACAAGTCCTCTGGATGAAGAAAACTTTGCAGGACATACATGTGGAATATGACAAGCCTATTATGATATTATGTGATAATACTAGTGTTATAAGTATATCTAAGAATCTAGTGATGCATTCCAAGATGAAACACATTCTGATCAAGTTTTTCTTTCTATGGGAACAAGTTATAGAGAAGAACATCAAGGTAGAGTATGTTGGGAAAAAAGAACAAATTGTAAATATCTTCAGTACCAAAACTCTTCTAACGGATGCATTTGAGTAACTTCAACAAAAACTTGGAGTAGTTTCATCCCCATAGTGATCTACATGGAAGTTGGCACAGTAAGATAGGGGGAGAGAAACAGTAATCATGAAATACTTGAATAATTTTTTAATTCCTTTTATCAGATATTTGCACAAGGAAGCACCATGAAGAGAAACATCAGTAGAGATCAGAGGTTTACAGACAAGGGGAGCATCCCCAAGAAGAAGTCAACATTTTCCATTGATGTGAAAGGGGGAGAGAAAAACAAACATGGAAACAAAGAGAACATGCATGACGACAGGGAGATCCAACATGAACATGAGTGTTTCCATCAACCATGTCTAAGTGTTGTTTCTAAGTGTTTCCATCAACTCCAAAGGGGGGGATTGTTGAAATATTAGTTGTTGAAAGATTAATTGTTGAAATAATAGTTGTTGAAAGATTGGTTGTCATTGAATTGTTGAAATATCGGTTGTCATTTATGTCAACCCTTAAACAAAAGTTAACAAGTTGCATGTCAAGGTAAAGTAGTTGTAAAGAGAAGTTAAAAAGTTTCATGTCGGTTTCATGTTAAATTAACTATAAACAAAATTTAACAAGTTACATGTGAGTTGCATGTGCATGGCAGTTTCATGTCATCGTGATATCCTCATTAAAACACATAGAAGATTCAATTGAAAATCACTTATGTGATTACTAATTAGCCTATATAAATCTAATAAGTCAAAGTCAGCGAAGTCTAGTGAGGGAAGAATTTTGCAGGAGCCAAGTGTATGGAGAAAAAGTTACAGACATAGGTTCCTTGCGTAAACCTATGATTTTCAAGAGGAAAAGTGCATATGTATTCAAGTTATAGTGAGGAAAAGAGCAGACATCCACAATAAAGAAGTGTATGGGTCACGGACCTATGAAGAAACATTGTTGAATATCAGAGATCTAAAACTCGGGTCAGCTATAGGTTGAAGGTATGTCTTCATGTGTATGTTAGGGTGTGTATTCTGAAGAAATCAAGAATAAATATGTCTTAGTTATTCATAAGAATTTGATTTGGAGAACTCTCTTGTGGACCTTGGTATGAGGTATGTGTCGTTGCACTCTTGATGAGACATCAAAGTCAATAGCAACAACAAAAGTATCAGAAATAGAATCAACATCAGGTTATCAGTTACAAAGACAGAGGTAGTGACATATTGTTCTACATTTATATTTCAAGGTGGTTGGATGTGGAAAGGAAAGGGGGTTGTATCCTCCTTTCGTTTGGATTGTATCCTCCTTCCAGTTGGATCCAGTAAATTAGGGAGTTGGAGCTTCCTTCAGGTTGCAACCTATAGATAGGGGGTTGGAGCCTCCTTCCAATTGCAGCTAGAGAAATAGGAAGTTTGTGCTTCCAATGAATGTACTCTTTGATAAATAAGAAAATCATTATTTGGTTTTCTCCCGCATTGTGTTTCCACATAAAATTATGGTGTATTGTGTTTATGTGATGTTCATGCATTGAATTATGGTGTTGCTGATATATTGAATTATCATGATAAACTATTGAACATTATTGGAGGCTTTATATTGTGCTTGAAATTACTAATTATTCTCATATTGATTCACCCCCCCCCCCTCGATATTATCGGTAGGTGTGGACACTAACTAATCTCCATAGATCCACCTAGATATAGAACAAAATACACCATAACATGACACTTTCCTTAAGTTTTAAATATTGAATTTACTAACTAAAGAGGGATAGGTGACATACCATTTAAACATCGTTTCCTCTCGCTATCCCCATCCTAGCTCCGTTCCAACACTCATACAATGATGATCCTGCAAAAGAACGCAACCAACCAAAGTGATAGTAATAGCATAAACTCAATATAAACCTATGTATGTGATCAAGGAATCATACAATAAAACAAAACAAGCTTTATAGGAAAGAATCATATTAATGTATCATATTAAATGTGAAAGAGAGATTACAACCATGGCCTTGATGTCATAAGGTCCCTTCCAACTATCCTTCGTTCCCCACACGCTTCCACTCCAAGAATTATGAGAGAATAGATCCGATAATATTCACAATCTATCTTGACAAAGTGGCTCATCTAGCCAAGCTAAAGCTAAAAAGCTAATCTCATCCAAGCCAATCCAAAAAGCTCCAAAGATAACTTTCTCCATGAGAGCTCCTCTCCTTTTATAAGTTGAAGAGGAAAAGGTGAGGAGGTTAGGATGATCCCACTAAATCATGAAAGTGAGTAAGATCCAAACCATTTGGATGCCACCTCACCATGGAAGTTTCTCCTTCTAGAAGCATCGAGAAGATGCTTGTTTTTCTCATGTATGAGCATTCTCGCACCCTACTTATAGAACAACCTGTGAACCTCTCACAACCCAGCTATGGTGCAGTCTACGAGAATCAGGCATTCTCACACCCTAGACATAGTACAACATGTGAAAATCACCTTTACAACATGTGAAAATCACCTTTAATAGGGTTTTCATAAAGGAAAATGCAACTTCTTTTCTCAGGAAAATTTCTTCTCCCTTCTTTCTTCAGGAACTCATGCCACTGACCCCTTTGAAGACTACAGACAAGTTTACATCATTAATGTTCATAGGTATGATGAAAATAATGTGTAATAGAGAGCCCCCCAAAGTATGAAGTTAGAAAAAAGTGATAGCTAAAACACTTTGTCGAGTGTGTGTAGGGAACAAGGAACAGTCGGTCGAAAACCTGCCAACAAACAAGGAAATACAGTACAATAATATATCATCACTGAGGTAGACATTCCCATACTCAGAATACAAATGACTCAGAGAATAAATGTTGACATGCAAAGATCCATGTCAAGTAAGACAGGTCATGGCCACCAAACATACACTGTGGATCCATACCAATATGACTCAAATCTGAGCATAGCCACCAAAAATACACTGTGGATCTATGTGTTAAAGACTCAAATTTGAACATAGCCACCAGACATACAATGTGGATCCATGTAACAGTACACTGAATATACTCCAACACAACCTGAATCTGTCAGAAAATATCCAGGGTCTTCATCTCCACCACTCTATAGTACGAATCTAACCATGAGGATACATGTGTCGAAGTCGAACATGGTAGAAACCACTTGATTACCAATTATTAGTGTATACCATTAACAAGTGCAAGTTAAATCACCATTAATGTCAATGACTCATGTTGTTCCAGAGTCTGTGCTTAAGGCTAAAAAGTATAGGGTCTAGGCATCCGAAAGTGAGTAAAAAGATAAAAAGGGGAAAAAACAACCTTCAGGAAAAGGGAATCTAAGGCTGATTTCTAAGTTGTCTCTGTCTTACTTCCATACATTCCTGGATTCTTATATCCCATTCAATTGTGTACCATGAATGTTCGAGTTCGACCCGGGTGATGGCGGTTTTAAGTATGGTGTCGAATAGGTTCAAAGCGATGTTGGTTTGATCCGAGAGGCCAGGTTCGATGTTGGGATGTCTTGCAAAGGGCACAATCATGGAGAAAAAGAAAATGAAAAGAAAGTTCGAGGTTTAAAATGCCACTCCGACTTTTTCTTTAACTGTATAAAAGAGAGCTTTCAAAATATGATATTAAGAAAGAACACAAAACAAAGGCCTTATCCCGTAACTGAGTTAATTTTTTAAAGAATCATGTATGAAATGTGAGAAAACATTAAGTAGTCAACAATGTGAGGCTCCTATCAAGGGAGAATCTCACCCTATAAAAAGAAGAAGAAAAAGGTGAGAAGTAATCTAATGAAGCATAAAATATAGAGATCTAAAAGTTCACAGGTCTTGTACCTACTGATAGCCGATACAGAGGAAAAATTGGAAGTGATTAGACGACTAAAAGTTTGTCACCACAGTAGAATTTGCACTAAATTGTAGCTAAGCATTCATCATAAATATATATGTGAAATAAAACTTAACATAAGATAACAGAGAAAAAAAACTCATAACTCAATGTTCACGGAATCAGGAATCTTCGGATTTCTTTGTATTAATTTTCAAAAAGAGAGAAAGTCTCTATTGCAATCGGCCAAGAAAGGTCCAGCCTCTGGTTCTCTTTTCAAAATGCATATTTATACAAACTTCTAAAGGCTAGAATCTCAATCGTTCTATAAGTTTTACATTACAAAATGGGAAATTTATGCATTGCACTTCTTTGTCTTTTTCCTCCTTCCTATGGGTAGAGCACCTTCCTTACCTTACTCTTCGAGTTCTAAAAATAGAACATGCAGACATCTATCATTATTTGACACCAGAAGCCTGCCTTTTTTCCTGCTTGGTGCAAGTGATGCACCTCTCCACCAATTGGGCTATCAGCTTGGAAGGCTCTGCCTGGTCACTCGCTTCAAGAGTATAACAATTCTTCGCCAGCTGTGGTAAACTCTTCCCCACTTGTCAGTCCTCTGTGATGATGGAGCATAATTGCAAATTTGGTTGTACTAGCCATTTGTCCATTTGGGTCATATCAACCTGGTTGATCTGGGATATCTCCATTTTCTACTCCTCCATGTTGTCTTTGATGTCCAATAGATGTTTAGCTATATAGATTTTTCCCAATGTCCCAGCACTACTCTCCTTATCAAGATCTAGAAAAACTTTTACTTATTAAAGAGAATGTTTCCTCACAAAAATTCTTTACTTCGTTAGCTCTCCCCCTGCTTTCTGATATGTTCTACTCCTAGACCTTCAGCAGGATATCGCCTCTGGTTTGATCTGTGATGGATAATTTTGAGGTGTTGGCCATCTCTAGATTCATTGTAGCTATAACAACATCCTGGAAAGCGACCCGTGCTACCCCAACTTCTCTTTCTCTCGAATAAATGTTCTCTAATATCTATTCTATCGTCCAGGAATGGTTTTGAATGGTTCTCACCTTTGCCAGCAATTTTTGTTGAGCCGCAAGTACCTTATGTAGGATTTCGACGGCCTACGATCTGAACATTTCTATGCCTACAACCTACTTCTCATCCACCTCCAATTTTGACTGCAACTCTATAATTTGTTGCCCCTGTTGTCTTACTTGTGTCTGGCTAGTTTGTGCCGACTGGTGCACTTGCTCGAGGTTGGACCTGAGCTTCTCAATTTCATGTAGGTCGGTTGTTCGAGCTTCCCCAAGGCTCTTGCTCACCTCGTCCCTGACATTCTCTTCAGTAGTAGCTACCTTAGCTTCCAATTTACTGATCAGGAGGTTCTTTCACTTCAACTGGGTCGTCAAAGTCCCAACCGAGTACTGATTGGTTGTAGCATAAGCCCCCAACATACCGACTATCTCCTCTACAAATTTTTCCTCTTTCATGTCCCTCCCATCTGTCATGATTTTAATTTTTTTAGCTGTTGCGCCCTCTTTCTGATAAAATCCTTGCCTTACCATGTCCTTTCTTTTCTTGTCAAAGAAAAATTCGTTGGGAGGCAGCTCCTCTACAGAAATAGGTGTCAGTTCTTCATTGAAAATCCATCCCTCATCAGGACTCCCCTGTGTGAATTGCAAGGGTGTGACAATAGAAATCAGACTATCAATTTGTTGGATGTTTGTTTTGGGGTGACTTCTGTAATTGGCTTGTTTGGCACGAGCGAAAGTGAGCCGCCCAATCCCTGTGAAGGTATCTCCTCTTGGCCTTGGGCCTGCTTGCCTGGCGCACCCTTTTCGGTGTTTCCTTCCTTCTTCTGGGGGACTTCGGCTCCTAGCTTTGAGGTTCCAACCTCCCTGGTTTTCCCTTGGTCCTTCTCCCTGCTAGGACTCGAGTCCTTAGCACCTTTGGCCCCCATTTGTTGTGCGTCTGCATTCTATGGGTTCTTACCCTGTAAAACTGGGGGAAGGCAGCTCCATCAGTGTTCCTAAAACTTGAAAAGATCATACCTATCCCCAGGCGAAAGGGCTTGAATTTATCTCAGAACCTCGGCATAGGATCTCGCACCTCGAAAGATGTCGTCATGAGGCGAGTGCTTGTGCTTGTATCTTTTCAGGCCACAACTCGCCATGTGATTACTCATGAACCTATGTGGGTCATGTCTCCTGAACTCAATATTGACCAATTTAAATTCCTTCAAGGTCGTAGCCTCGGCTTTGGCATGTCCGAAATCTAATAAATAATACGTATTAAAATGAATAGGAAAGGGCGGCCATACCTTCTTCAAAAAACCTTTAAGCTCTTTGCTTATGCCACCGAGCACGATTTGCCTGGCGATTTCACGGCATACCAACTTATCTGGCACGAATAGTGGTAGAGCATATGGGGGCACAGAGGCGTCAAAAACCCTGATGTATGAAAATTTTTCTTCTACATACCATTCAACCACACTACTCAAGTTGGCGGCGATGCTATCTGAAATCCTGGGTGGTGGGTTACCGAATATGGAGACATGCATCGGTACCATCTCCCAATTGAAAATCTCGTATATGAATTATGTATCCTTATCCTCCCAAAGTTTTGAGTGATAGACATGGATGGGCTCAGCATTAGACGAAGTCCAGCTCCATCTCATTAGAGGGAAAGGTGTCAGGAAACAAATGGCATCCATGATGTAGGAAGACATGAAAAAATAACTTGCTTTCCCACACGCCTTCTGTGCTCGATATTCAGTAACTCGACTGGTTAAACTGCCCGACAACAGTTTGGCCCAGTCGAAAGAGAGACCTTCAGCGACTGTATGAATCAGAGGCACCCACGGGAGAAAGAAATGTGTGGTGTCCTCCCTCCCAAATAACCTACAGGCCATCATTGCTATATACCTGAATGGTGGCTCTAAGGAGGAGACTGAATAAATTCCATTAGAGTCCGCCCTGAATTTTGCAGGGTGTGAAACCCAATCCCTGATTAGATTGGACAAGTTCCTGCCATATTGCTCGCATTCCTTCTACTTGAAAACTTCCAAAAATTCGGCATTGTGCGCGAAGTTTGGTGTGGGAGACAGCTGATACATTACCTGCAAATGTTCCAGTCTAAAAGTTCCAACCATCACCTTTTGTTCGCTGATAATAGTCATGGTTGGGCTATCTACATGGTCTAGCGCCCATCTGATCATATCATAATAGGGAAGGAGCCATGGCCTTGCCGCTATTTTGTGCATCTCTTCTTGCATGACGATTTTGTATCTAGTGGCCAAATCATCCTTCTCATTATCGATGGAATCATATGAACGATTCACCAATTCAGACTGAAGAATGTTGGAGATGTATGTCCAGGTTTTGACAGTATGAATACTTTGGGGTGAAGTATCGGAAACAGCATCGGAGCCTGTTGGCAGTCATTTCGCATTTTTATCCTATCCTTATAAGCTTCCTACACAAGTGTTTTGGAACCCTTGATTTTAATCGCAATCTTTGAATAAAACAACACTATTATTTTGTGCATTTGCACACCTGCCTTTGTTCTCGTTTTCACGACTGTAATCGTGAAAACATTGATTTCGAAGTCACGTCAATGGCATTAAAATCGTCACTGGATTATAATGGTTACTCTTGTCTACGTGTTCATTGCATTTCCAATTCAATTATATTCACACAGTTGGCAAGACACCAAAACCTTTACTCATTTGGCATTTTTTTGTTGTTAATATGATTTCATTTTTATGAGACTGTGATGATATTCTAATGATTATGATTGAGTCCTTGATTCAATGGTGGTTTGATGTTTTATTTATTTTGATCGAATTCAATGGGTTCATAACAACACATTAACTTGGTGATTAGACCCTTAATTCAATAGTTTCATACAATGCATAAGTTTTATGGTCAAATCCTTATTCGAAACATTGTTTTGATTTTAAAACCATGCAAACACTATGCTTGTATTTGGGTCAAATTACCATAGATTTCATTAATTATTTGGATGACATTGTTTTTAACACAATGCAATAGTGATCACCATATGCGCCGTCAAATGTACATTTGGATATGATTGTTTTGAATGGGCCTATTTCGTTCCACCACCCTCGCACACTTGGGCATTAATGTCTGCCTTCTATCCCGGGTTACCTCTGTTGGTTTTGGGGAAATCCCTGAGATTTCGATCCTGTGTATGCCCTATCCAAACCCTTGTCCCTTTACCCGGCTCACTGTGTGCCCTCACCTATGGCACCTGTGGTGCGCATAGAGCATAATGGTATCCAAACACTTCTGCTATTCGACAATGCTCGTGAGGATTTGGAGAATAGCAGCTGGTTGATTTTTATCCAAAAGTTTGAGAGTTTCAATCTTTCGGTCACCCATATACGATTCCTCTGTAAAAACATGGAGGGTCGCGGGACATATTCGAGAGGATCTCATCACAATGTATCAGATGACTTAATGTGACGGTTATTTTTACACTTTGACCGGGGAGCGTCCACATTGGATACCCAGGATACTGATTTTCAGCATCCAAGATGCAGGAGAAATACAAAGGTGGGTAGAACCAATGCTGGAATTGTTGTTTCAGGATAAATCCGTGAGTGCGGACACAAACCGATCTCCCTAGATCCACCTGGATCTAGAACAAAACAGGACAGAATAATACACTTTCCCTAGATCTAACCTATTGAATGAACTAAGAGGTAAGGATTATGGACATACCTTATGAACGCTTTCCTTATATCTTTGTTGTTCCAAGATTTGCTCTAATGCTCTTGCACCGTTCAGATCACAATAGTACAAACCAATCGAAGTAAAGGCAGATTAATATATTCAATAGCTAGTCTATACATATGATCAAGGAGTTATGTAATAAAGTGACATCATCTTTATGGGAAAGGGACATATTACTGTATTGAATTAATTGAAAGTGAAACTTACAACCTGAGCCTTGATGTCGTAGGTCTCCTTTCGATGGCTCCTAGCTCTGACACACACACTTGCTCATGCATGAAGAAA
>ML805407.1:105461-117173 GCA_009831015.1 Picea engelmannii | reverse complement strand
TGTAGCATCAGTCCTCCATACAGTCTTGCACTAATTCTCCAATCAATCTCTTGCTAGTTTGCTTCTAACCTTTTCCTTGAGTAATCTTCTCAATATATAGGAGAAGATAGTTTAGTTACTTGGATAGGAAATGTTCCCAAGATATCAGGAAAGTCAGTACTTAGATAACCATTCGCTAGCCAACTCATTCTTCTCGAAGATTCTTTTCTAGAAGGCTCGAGAACTTCATCTTTTTCCTCTTTAAGAAGATGTTCGCACCCTGGCAGTTATGTACAGTGCGAACCCCTCGCACTCCAGCTTAATGCAGCCTGTGAGAATCAGGCATTCTTGCAGGTGAATATATAGGCAGCCTGCGAACTTCCTTGAAAAATATGATTTCTGAAAACAGACAAGTGTAACTTTTCTCAGGAAATTGTTCTTAGTGAAGAGCTTGATTTTCCATCATCATGACATTATCATGACCTCATCTCGATGACCAAAATTGTGGATAATAGAATTCCCCCCAAAGTCTGAGAGTGGAATCAGTGACAGTCGATAGACTTTGCAAGCTACATGTGTGTGTCAAGAACCAAGAGCACATCTAATCAGAGACCTGCAAACATCCAAGCATCAGCAGAATATTATGTATACCAATTCTTGAGGTAGGCATTCCCATACTCAGATCATAGACTGATGACATCATAAACAAAGGTCATGGCCACCAATCATACACTGTGGATCCATGTAGTCATAATATAGCACGGCCACCTGAATACACTGTGGATATGTGCGAGAAATTTTCAATCAAGACAACATAGCCACGAAACATACACAGTGGATCTATGTGTCGCAAATTATACATATACTCCATCGCAACCTGGATCACAAAGACAATATCCAGGGTCTTCAATCTCATCGCCCAAAGTATGAATCCAACCATGTGATTATAGGTGTCGAAGTCGAACATGGTAGAAACCACTTGATTACCGGTCATTGATGTAACAGTCAACAAGTGCGAGGGAAATCACCATTGATGTCAATGACTCCCAAGGTACTATATTACAATCCATCGACTGTGAATAAATGAGTTGATGGCGAACACCCGACGTAATCTCTCGATCAGGGGTCAATGATGTAAACCCACTGTCGAAAGCGAGGAACTTTCCATTGAGGCATGCAAGCTCCAAGGTACTGAATAATTTCTAAGCCTTGATTCTGGATAATGTGTTGAAGTCGATGGAACAAGACTCGTAACAGGAGGGCCTTGATGTATCCCCCATCAATGACATGAAATGAGTAACAGAGTTTGAAAGTGAAACAAAATATGTGGCAATTGAACTTTGGACACAGGGAAGGCCGACACGGAATGAATGGATAACTGCAGATGGCTGACTCAAATAGAGGTTTCAAACGGACTGCTCTTGAACATATGAACGACACGACCAATGATTTGGCAGCATTGACTCAAAGACGACACATGGAAAGACCTTGTTATCAAATCGAATGAGAGACAAAATGGATTTCTCAAACCGGCTTCAAAGGATGAATAGGGGGTGTCATGTTCAAGAGCGACACTACTGCCAATCAATTCAATGATGAAACATATCCCTTTCCCAAATTTTCCCCCACCATTTATGGCAAGTACCTCTTTATTTTTACGGAAGCTTGAAGAGGATCACATATGCTTGTTGATATAAGCTCATCCTTCGGACGAGCCCCTTGGAGTATTTTTAATGAACCCTAGGAAGGAGTGGTTCGGTCCCTTCATGGGTCTGTCAATGTTTGTTTAACGAGTCCATAGATAGTAAACTCAAAGGTTTTTCAAGATTATATAGTTTGGAAAAACACTTAAAAGAGAACTCTCTCAGTTCCTTTTTCGTACAATAGTCCAACGAGACCGAAAAAGGGTTAAACTATCACTCGAAGGACGCATACTTCAAATACTTTAACGAGCATGAAGATAGCAAGATCGCTCGACAATATTTTCATGTTTAGAGAGTCTGAAAAGAGCTTAAAGATAACTCCAGGGGGTTCCTTTTTCGTGTAACCACAGTGAGCCCGGAAAAGAGATAAAACAATGCTCAAACACGTTCTTATGTTTTTTGCAAGCGCAAGAACGGATAAAAGGCGCTCGAGGTTTTATGTCAAAACCATAATCAAAATCATACCACACCAAGTAAAAATTCTGCCCATAATCATCCATATTTGCACCTGTCAATCATTTCACTCATTTTTACATTAGTGATTAGGGTTAAATAAAGAATAAACATAACAAACCCACTTTTGATATAGTAAAAAGTAATAAAATGAACAAATAACAAAATTTACCATACCATTTTCACATTTTACCATTGAGTGCCCAAAAAACCCTCATTTACCCTCTACCTTTGGCATCGAATTCCAGGAGATATAGGAGACCATATGACATGTCGTCAGCTATATTTTGGTAAGTGCCTCATCCCTTATCTTTTCATGGTTCAAAATTATATTTTCATTGGTTAAAAGTCAAGTTTTAAGTCAATTTTGTGAACCCTATGTGCGTGGGAGCATTCTCGCAGGTGGCCCATACGGGACCTGCGAGAATGACCCATTCTCGTAGGTCGGCCATGGGCCACCTGTGAGAATTTCACACTGTGTGAAGTGGGCCACCCGCGAACAGCGCAAAATCCAAAAAAAATTGTAACGTTTAGCCAATTGCAAGATTTTTATCTCATGAATAAAATCACTGACCATGTTTGTGTGTTTTTTATGCAGGTTTCTAGCCACAATCATGGTGTTAGAGTGGCGGGAACGAGAGCACGAGGAGGAAAATGCTAATGCCGAAAACCATCCTCCTACCTTAGCTGCACTAAGAGACTGCGGTCTCTTAAAGTATTTTCGTATCCCGGGCATGAGAGCCCAAGTTCAATTACTGGAATACTTAGTCCGGATGTGGGATCCGGACCAACAAGTGTTCATCGTGGGAGCCCATACCTTGACCATATATATCAAGGATATATATTTCTTGATTGGATTATCCAGACGTGGATCCTATGTCAGTTTGTCTGGTAGCAGAGCAGGGGGTCTAAAAATGAGTGAGTATTGTAACCAGTACTGCGTGCCTGAGGCTGAACGAAAGAAAGGAAAAGTGGCAATTTGGGGAGTGACTGATTTGACTCTCCGCACCATTCTCTTTACCATTTCTCGGATGGAGGGAAGTGCTGCTCCGCATATGGCTCTACAAAGCTATTTCCAGTATGCCATCGAGTGTACTGAGCCCCGGGTATTCAACTGGGCTGACGCAGTATTACGCAATGTCAAGAAACAGTTGACTAAGTGCAGATGAGGAGGTCTGAAGCAGTTTGGTTATGGGTCTCTGTTGGTGTCCTTCTTCTTGGAGAGAGTCCCAGTATTCTGTCTATAGGCTGAGTGGGATCTTCCTGATCCCAGAGATCTGAGGATGTTGTCGTGGTGTCGGCTCATGGCCCGACATGTGGCAGGTCCTATTGTCAAATATGACAATGTTTTCTTTGACTGGTTGCAGACTCAGATGCTAATGGTGGACGACTATGCCTATGTCGGGCTGGACTTCAGAGGAGATCTGGATCTTGCACTTCCTGAAGACGCACAGTGGGGAGACCTCGGTAAGAAGTACACAAATTTTTTGAGTTTTTAAATGTTTTTGGATTTTTAACCATATTTAAATGTTTTTGTTTTTATAGTGTTACCCGAAGACTAACACCAACTTCTTATTGATAACACAGACATTGGACCATACAGACCTGCCGACAGTTCTCCTATCCAGCGGCGAAGAGAGGCAGCAATAGCAGTTCCAAAGTACGCCGAGGATTATCTGACAGTGGAGCATAACTTAGAGGATCTGATGGAAGATGTTCCAGATATGACTCTGGAGGAGATTCCACGACGCGACCAGCGTCACACTGTGGGAGTCTCTGCCTCTATGGGTCGACAACTCCACAGAGTTGCTAGGACAATAGTGTGCTATCATGAACATCATCCTTGATGTCATTATGTAGAAGCTATGAGCTTCAATTTTGATATTTTGGTCTTCGGACACATTTTGTAAAAACAAACTTTGATAGTTATATACATATACACGGCTTCTACCGGCTTACTTTACATTGTGTACAATTTAATGTGTTTGATTTATAAATGATTTAAATGCATGTCCAATACATAATTAGCTAAAGCATCTGTCAATGTATTAAGACATCTAGGAATGTGTTGATACTCAATATAATCAAAATGTCATTCCAAGAGGCGAATCCGCAAATATACCCTCAATAAAGTAGGACTTTGAATAGAATAGACATTACTTAGTTGTAGTACTACCAGCTGCGAGTCAAGTCGCACAACCAAATGACGAATTCTGAGAGAGATAGCATCAACTAGTAATTCAATAACGGTGCTATACTCTGCGATGTTGTTGGTTGCTCGGCCAAGACATACACCTGGTAAAGATATAAGCTCGTTTGTTGGGGCATAGATTGCCCAAGCAGCGGAATCTAGGTTCCAAGTACTATGGCTAGAACCGTCGGCGAAGCCAATATAAGGTAGCGAATACTTAGACATCTGGCAATCAAACACAACGTCACGTAAGGGCAGAGACTAGATAACGTCAAAAGAAAAACTAAAATAACACACACGCAATATGATACATAAAATACAAGTACTAGTGCACAAATGACTCATGCATAGTACTTCTTTAAGTACAACCCATTCCTGGGTTCACTCAAAGGCACACCGTCATAATAAACTAGCTCATACGCTCCTTTTTCCAAAACTTTGCTAACAATATAAGGCCCATGCCACATTGGTTCGAATTTCCCAGCCCCTAAGACATCTTTATCTTGTTCATACAAAAGAACAAGATCTCCTTCAGAGAAGACACGAGGTTTGACATGCTTGTCATACTGTGCCTTAACACATTTCTTCTGGGCTTCTATTACAAGAGTAGCGTCATGGCGAGTCTCGTCTAATCGCATCAAATACAACAGAAGTTCCTCTTCGACAGAAGTATTAGGTAAGGTCTCTACAGCTAGCTTCAAAGATGGTATTTCACATTCTATTGGCAGAATGGCTTCCATGCCATAAACTAATTGAAAAGGCATGAATCCCGTAGCAGTTTTAACAGATGTCCGATACGCCCACAATGTCGAAAACAACATCGTGTGCCAGCTAGTTTTATGGATTCCTATCATCCGTCGAATCATAGTTATAAGAAATTTATTAATAGCTTCGACCTGGCCATTAGCCTGTGGGTAATCGGGTGTTGAGCTATCATGACAAAGGCCCAACTTCTCTGTAATTTCAGACATCATATAATTCCTAAAATGACTACCGTGATCGGTAACGATAGCCTGAGGAACACCAAAACGAGTGATGACATGGTTGAAAAGAAATAATGTTGCAGTCTTCCCAGTATTATCGAATGTCGGGATCGCCTCGGCCCACTTAGTAAAATAATCAACAGTTACAATGATATAACCATGCCCCCCGACCGAGTGAGGGTGACATGTCATGAAATCGATGCCCCATTTTGCAAAAGGACCTACTGAGACTATAGGATGAAGGGGAGCAGGATGCGACCGAATCTTTTGATTATAGATCTGGAAGGCATGACACTTCTGAATAGAAGTGATGCAGTCATTGAATAAGGAAGGCCAAAAGTAACCCGCATGTAAGATCTTCTGAGCAGTAGCATACTCAGACATATGACCATCACATGCTCCTGAATGGCAGTCATTCAAAGCTTTCTCAGCTTCTTCAAAAGTCAAACAACGCCGAAAGATAGAGTCAATGCCTCGACGGTAAAGAGTATCGTCGAGGATAATATAATGACATGCTTGATAACGGACGCGACGTCGTTCAGCACTAGACAAAGCAGGCCGGAAATTTTGAGTTTGGAGATATATAATAATATCTCCGTACCAAATATCGTCGGTACTGATAAGGAAAAGTGATTCGTCAGGTAACGAATCGACTGCTACTTTTTCCGTGGTAGTGTGGGGAAAATCACACATTAACTCAGCGAAAACTAGGGATTTCTTCGACGTGGCTCGATCGAATTCCAAATCGAACTCCTGGAGAATGACAATCCACTTGGAGTACTTTCCTCCTAGCAATTGACGTGTCAATACATGTTGCATGGGGTTACAATGTGAAATCATTGTAGTCTTCCTGGAGAGAATATAATGACGAAAACGTTGAACTGCTTGAACAGCAGCCAAAGCCAGTTTCTCAACATGTAGGTACTTGATTTCCGTCGAAGTTAGACTCTGACTCAAGTAATATATAACATGTTCATCATGTGCATCATCCTCCTGAACGAGGACCATGCCGATAGTATACTCGGAAGCAGCTAGATAAAGAAAGTAATCCCGACTATAATCAGGAGGGAAAAGAAGATGAGCTTTTGTGAGGGACAACTTTAGAGATTCAAAGGCGTTGTTAGCAACCTTATCCCAGACAAACTCTAAACCTTTCTTTAGAAGATGTGTAAAACCCCGAGTAATCTCAGCGTAATTCGGGATGAAGCGACAAAGAAAGTTTTCTTTCCCCTGCAAACTTTGTAACTGGCGCAGTGAAGAAGGAGGAGGGATATTAAGAATCGCCTCAACCTTAATAGGATCTACCCGGATCCCCTGACGTGAAACAATGAAACCGAGAAGACGGTCAGACTCTACGCAAAAAATGCACTTATGAGGGTTTAGACGAATGCGATAGAACCGACAACGAACGAAAATTGCTCGGAGATGATTAGGGTGATCGACTCGGCGTAAAGAATGAGCTAGAAAATCGTCCAAATAAGGTTGAACGATATGCTTTATATCATGAAACGCATAAGACATAGCACGCCGAAACGTAGCACCTGCGTTCTTGAGACCGAAAGGAAGTTTTCTGTAGGCAAAAGTACCCCAAGGACAAATAAAAGCAGTTTTATGATGGTCCTCAGGAGCGATGTTGATTTGATTATAGCCGGAGAATCCATCCATGAGAGAAAAGATTTCACTACCGGCACAATCATCAACGATCTGGTCGATGAAAGGGGTTGGAAATTTGTCCTGTGGACAGGCTTTGTTGATATCCCGATAATCAACACAAACACGTATACTACCACCTTTCTTATCAATCAGTACGGGGTTGGAAACCCATTCTGTCAGAGCCACGGGATAAATAAAACTGGCTTTGAGAAGTTTTTCAACTTCGAGTTTGATGGCTGCCGCTTTACGTGGATGGATAGGACGGAGGCGCTGCCGGACTGGTTTAGCTCCGGGTTATGTCTTAATCTCATGAACAATGATAGCAGGGTCGATACTTGGCATCTCTTCGTAACTCCAGGCAAAGACATCACGAAATTCCTTGAACAAAGCAGTATAGGTGACAATTTCCTCTGGAGAACACGAAGCTCCAATGTGAACATTTTCAACTATCCCAGGTTTAACTAAAATATTAATGGGTATCGTGGGAGAAATATTGCTGAGGTTCCCTTACGCAAACAAATCATGTGTAGATCCGGGAACAGTCGATATGACAACAACGGTCGACGGAGTCGAAATCCGTTGGTAATTCTCGAGAGTGTGTTGTTCCAGAAACAGTATGGAATGATGATGCCCATCATCCCAAGGTGTATCGGCCATGACGGACATGATCATCTTGTCAGTGGGGAAGATGACACGGAAAGGATCAGGAGACAACTCCTCAAGAGAGGGTGTAGAAGGTGTTGCCGATTGAATCGCATGATAAGTAGACTCAACCGGACTTAACGACATGACGTCGCCAAAACGAGCATGATCTCCACGATCAGGGACTATCCACGGGTCAAAAGACACTGGAAGTTCATAAGGAACAGCAGAGATCATATTAATCGAAGCAACTGATGGGCATAGAATATTGGGTGGTGGTGGTATGGTAAAAGTACCCATTAGAGAAGAGTCTTTTAAGAGACCAACTCCAACATTCTCGTAACCCGGTGGGGTTTTAGCTATGAACGACACGTTTCCAGTGTGAGTATCAGAATTAAAGAAGGCAAGTTGATCAACCGTAACGATCTTCCCATGATGGGGAAAACGAACTACATGGAACAATGTTGACACAACATCTCGCATGGAATCTACCCAGCTACGGCCAAGGAGAAGATTATAATCTAGGGGAGCATCGAAAACTTCCACTTCAACTTGGACAGTCTTACCTTCGAGAGTAACTGGAAATGATGGAAGAACATCGTAAGGATTAAAACCCAAGCCATTGAAGGCTTTCAAAGTATTTTGTGACTCAGTTAACGGAGGAGAGCCAATGGATTTCCAACAAGTAAAAGACATTACACACGTAGAGGCACCCTCATCAACAACAGTTCGGAAAATTCTCTTGTCAGAGACAATAACTTGTATCTGAAATGGGAGCTATGGGGGTAACCTTGGAACATGGTCGTCCAAGTCAAAGACTATCAAATTCATATTTGTAGGATCGATTCCACCTATGGCTTTCAACAGAGCCCTCTGTTGCGCAGGACAAGACTGAAGGACTTCAAGGGAAGACATCGCTAAAGGTGCTTGGGCCAGATCTTCGACAATGCTATAGTTCTGGGCCGCACGAGCATGAGGATTGAATGTCGACTTCTTAACAACACCTTTTGGGGGTCGTAGGACTGTATCAAGGCTTGGTCTTTCGAGATGAAGAGGACCGCTCGTAGGTGGATTCGGCGGAGAGGGTTGTACCAAATCGGGAGGTAAGTCGTCAACCTTCTCCTTAGATGGAGAATAGTCTTTGGCTCTAGTTGCGATGGAAACGTCATTGTTCTTAGAATCACCGGTGCACATCAAAACATATGATGTCATAGGCGTAGATGGTTGGTCATGAATGACCAAAGAGGCTTGTTGCTGAGACAGGAAGGGTTGGGACAAGACTGTCGGCGTAGAGGGTTTGGGTGTTCCTTGAAGAAACTTATTAACCTCGGCGCGTCTAGGACAATCCTTCGTGTAGTGATCGTCACCACAGATAAGGCAAGGGTAGCGGGGTTTGCGCTTATCCCGGTCTTCAGTAGGAGGGGTTTTTGTTTGTTCATTCTGATTATTATTTTTACCCTCCTTATTCTTGCCTCTCCCTTTCTTTTTATTTTTACCGGTCAGCGTAGATTGAACAACGTTTACTTCAGAGGTTTTACCGGCAGGAGGAGCAGAAGACGAAGCATTCTGAACATTAGAAGAATTGGATTTAGGGGTTTTAGTTGAAACGGAATGTGAATGGGTATGAGTAGTACCAATCACACCATTAGCTGCATGCGAGACAGCTGGAGCAGTTGAAGTGCTGGAAGTACCAGGACGAGGTAGTTCAGGCAGTAAGTCATAGAGGGTTTCCGTTTGTGAATAAACGAGATCAAGATACTAAGAACGACTGATAGCCTGCTCCTCTGTAACAACACCACCCATAGCAATGTCTTTACCAATTTCATTCACGAAATATTTTGTAAACCACTCTGCCAGTAACTGATCGGGGAGTTCAAGTTTGATGAGACGTCGTCTCCTTCTCCACTCATGTATATGGTCCGAGATGTGATTACCTTTAGTTTGTTTAAAATAATTCAAGATCTCAGTGCCCGTATCGTAAAAGATCGATAACTGGTAATGTGTGAGAAAGGCCATAGCTAGGGTGTTGAAATCAGAAAAGAAACCTCGTGGCAATTCAATATACCACTTCGTAGCCGAACTGGTAAGGGTCCGTTGAAAAAGAAGAAGACGAATGGAGTCATCCATCAGAGATTTAGACGAACACCATAAATGAAAATTCATGACATGATTATTTGGGTCCTCTCCTGGATTTCCATCGAATTTCAGAATGTCCGATGGAAGTTTAGCAGGGATAGCAGGCCATTGAGGAGAGTGACAAATAGGATCATTTAGAATCCTAGACAAATCTGGAAAATAAAAAGTAGCAAGGAAAGGCAATTGTCGGTTTACTTGCGGGTACTGATGGCTTTGGGGTGGAAGCCCTGTTGGCAAACCAGTAGGACCATAAGAAGACTGTCCATAGAGGGAAGGCCCTGGCTGACTTTGTGGTGGACGGATAGGATAGTAACCCCAAGGATTGTAACCTTGAGTTTGAGTAGGGACCTTGGGTTGAGTAGTCTGACCCGAACCCCAAATAGGATTGGTTACACCCAGATAAGGTTGACCCACTGCAGGGATAGTTTGTTGCCCCCCAACATTTTGAGGAAAGTTCTGTAGAAGTTGAGTCCAATACTGGGCCAACTCAGGGGGTATATTTTGTCCAAAAGGTGAGGCTGGTCCCCCCACTGTAGGTACAGTTCCACCCGGAAGTTGTGTGCTAACCATGGGTTGCGTAGTAACTATGTTGTGTCCAGGAAAAGGAAAAGGAACCGTACCACCCTGTCCACCAACTGGAATCTGTGGGTTCGGTGCAATAGTTGGGATAGTACCACTAGGGTTAGGATTACCAGAAGGAAACTGAGGGAGTGTCGGGATGAAACTGGGAATAGGATGCCCAGGAAAAGGAGGACCACCTAGAGAACCGGATGGGGTTTGAGGAGGTGTTGGATTGGCAAAATTCAACAACGCATTCAGCACGTGGTAACCGAGTGGTAATGTTGGAATGACATCAGGAATTCACTGGGTACTGATAGGAGCCAGAGTAGATGCAGTAACCTCGGTTTGGACACTCGTAGTATTCGCGAGATGGGCCATCTCAGGAGGAAGAACAAAACGATAAGTAGTAGTCTCGGGTGTAGTTTCTGTCTCAGAAGTCACGGGAGGGTTGATTGCGTAGACAGGGGGTGACTCCGTACCAAAAAGAACTTGATAGAGATTACCAGACCAAAAAGGATCTTGGCCTACTACACTGTGAGAAGGCCCAACAGTTGATTCAGAAGCTGTAACAACGGTTTCTTCAGGGGGATTTACTCATCCAACAGGTCGTTCACCACGATGAACACGATAGTCCTCTATAGTGTTGGTAACTCAAAATTCTTCTAGAGAATCAGTTCGTTCGACTTGTGGAAGTGGTGTGGTGACAACTGGAACATCATTGGTTTCCCCGTGTGGTGAAGTAACCACAGGGACTTCACTCTGACGAGGAGAGCCCTCAGGGGTACCCTCAGGTGTTTCGGTATGCAAAGGTTGTGAAGCTTCCAGATGTTCCGGGGATAAACCTTGCATCCTACGTGAACGTCGTGGGGGAGCAATTGTAAACAAGTGACAATTTCCGCAAGAAAATTCCTAAGATCAACTTCGAGAAATAAATAGCACTCGCTAGCAAATAAAATCTAGGAAGCAATCACCAAGCAAACAATACCTTCTAATTTCGAAGCCACTAGTTGGTGATGAAATCCAATGTCACAACAATGAGATGAGAAGGGGCGGGGCTAAGGTGGAAAAGTTACATTGAAGACCTACTTAACAGACTTACGCCCTAGTGCAAGCTCTCACACATAATCGTGGGTATACCCTCCAAGGAGCCCGAGTGAATTTGATCAACGTCGATTCCATGTACCGTGAAGACTTTCCCCTCCACAGTCACCTTGGGTAAGAACCTAGAGAGATAGGACACTAATGTCACCACAAACAACAATACAACATGGGGGAACAGTCGTCAGTCCGATCCACACGCAAGGGCAGGGTATCAAGCCCGAAACCAACTCAAAGGCTTCCACTCATAATTGTGGGTATACCTCGGAGTGATCCCCGTAATATGTGCAATCTCTACACCGATTTCAACAAA
>ML805407.1:65802-80305 GCA_009831015.1 Picea engelmannii | reverse complement strand
ATGGGAATATTGCATGGAATACAAAACATTAACCAATCACACACCAATCAGGTTGGTCTATGACAAGTAAATAGCCATGCCCTTGGAATATATTTTTCCTAGCCTACACATTCCCATTTCCACATAGATGTCAGAAGTCTTAGTGCTGAAAAAATGGTTACACACCTGTTATAATTGGAAGAGCGTATGTTTCTATTTGGGTGTCACATTAACTCTAAGAACCTTAAACAAATAGACTTGATCCTACTTTATGATTGAAAATTTTGGAAACACCAAAGTAGGAAAAATATTGATGCACAAGCTTGGGTCATTCTACATTGCTTAGATCATGGAGGAGTGTTTATTCAAGATACCCTAGATGGATGGTAAATTGATGGAGGAATGGGTGAATGGTTAGTTTACCTACCATTATAGCTTAAAAATCTAGGATCAACATGAATCCTAAGGTTCTTAGTGGTGCAATTAGGCTTGGACTTATCATAGATACATGCACCCTACTAGATAATGTGATAGAAAAATGTGGACCACTTCAAATCCTCAAAATCCTCTTAAAATCGTATGTGGAAATACGTTTTTTTTTTTTTTTTTTTTTAACTTTATTCATGTGTCCATGTATGTGACCATATGAATTTTAAAACCACACGTGATGTAAATAAGGACACACAAATGGTCACTAATAACCAAAGTTTGGAATATTCTTTTTCCAATTTTTGTATTTGGATGATACTGAAGAATGCCCCCAAAGTGTTTTTTTAGTTTATGCCAAATTCTCTTTCACTATGGTGTTGATATTTCTATGCCTTCATTTGGTCTTGAGAAATTCTAATATTGTCTTTGAGTTGATGCAATATTTGTTTTCTTTCCTTAAGGAAATGTTGGACAAAAGCACATGATTTTCTTCAATGGTCCAATTAATTAGTTTATGAGTAGCATAACCACAAAGGTCCTTGAAGGGAGATAGACCTATGCAAGTATGGAAAGTTTCTTTCTACTAATTTTTGTCCAGATGTATCCACTTGGCTAAGAAGCTTGCAGATATTCCACATAACTTTTCAAATGTCCCTCCAAACATTTTTTGAGTATCTCATTCTAATTGTGTTTCTATGAATGATAAGTACTTGGATTCAACATGGTATCCGTAAGTTGGAATAATGATTTCAAAATTTTCCTTATAAAGTTTGGATCTCTATCACTAAAAATGTTCTTGGGAAGCCCATGGAACTTGTAAATATACTGCATAAATATTTTTAGAAACTTGTGAGTCTTTGTCAGTCTAGAGGTGTCACATAGTCCAGATGAGGTGTTCCTCAGATAGGGTAAGTATTAGGTTGAGATTTTGAAGGGATTTTAGAAGATTGATTGTAATCTCTTAGCCACTCCTATGGTACCAAATCTAAAGTTGCATGATGACTTGGATTTTAATCCTTTGGTTTATGGAGAGTTGATTGAATCTTTGATATATTTGGTTAGATGTAGAATACTTTATTAATGTTTTTTAGTGAATACTATGAGCCAATGTATGGTTGAGCCAAGGTAAATTCATTTGGTCACTGCATCACATGTGCTTAGTTACTTGAAGCGAATAATACATCATGTTCTAACGTATATAGAAAATGGTGAGGTACAAGTGCCAAAAGCATAGAAATAAGTATGGCCCAAAAGCTAGCATATGTACAGTATGGAACTTACATTTTTCGTGCCATATGATTTATCAATATTGTTGTCAATGTTCAGTGAATCAATCTCTAACTCTAGCCAACATTCTGCATCGCTTATTCCTTCGAATAGGTTTTTATGAACATTGAACATTGTAAAACAAAAATGTTAAGGGAGAACATAATATTCCACATCAACTTACATTCAATAATCTCTAAAAAAAATATTATTAAATGAATAATAGTTGTTTCCACCATTATTTATCCTTAGATTTTGAATTTAAGTATACAAGGCAATGAAATTGAATTTAAGTTTACAAGGAAATGAAAGAAATGTTCATGAGGCAAGAGAAGCAAATGATTTATAACTTTTTGGAAATGCGGTGTGGATCTTGGAGGTGACCTCCCTTCAAACCTACATTTTTTAAATAAAATCAAAGGTTATATGACTGAATAATAACTAAACATGTATGAGCTTGCATTTGACAAAGAGAATAAAATGATATGTGACTGAATAATAATTAAACATGTATGACACTCTATAAATAATATAGGGGAATACCCCATGAATGAGTTCTTCTTGGTTTCGAGAATAATTTATTCTCTACTAAAATGGTTCAACCACGTGAAGGTGGAATCGCGTTTGTCCCCCCCCTCCCCCACACATCACTCTTAATTCGCCATACCCAATCATGCATAACAAGTACTTCACATTAAACATTCAAAAATGGGCTTACCACTTAACCATCGTGTTAACTAAGGTTTGTGTAACTCACAAAAATTAGCATGAACTAACTACAATATGTTCACTAACAGAAATAAAGTATGTTAGAGTAACAACAACCTACATTTCTTGTGATTAACATTATTTTTTTTATTTATCATTCAAAGACATCAAAGCTACCTTTCAATTCCTCTTTTCCAACCATAGCATGGCTTATCTAAAACCTCTCTTCCAATTTATGATCTTGTGAAAACAACAATTAGTTTCATCCAAAAGAAAATTAACAATATTTCATCTTAGATTGCCTACCAATCATGATGAATGATTCTAACATATAGAATTATAATCATTAGCTAGAACCCATGTATAATGAACATGTGTACCCAAAATAATATTTAAATGACATTTACTACTTTCCCTACATGTTCTTAACTCACATAAATTGCAGTGTGCCAAGGCTATGAACCATCAAGTTTAACAGAATCATAAGCTAAATCATTTTCTTATACTTCATCTAATTGCATTCCAACATTATTAACCAATTCAAGTAATCATGCAAAAGTAATAATGCAACAACTAGCATTAACAAGGTATAAAAAGAGTGTTAGTCTTGCTTTAAAATGATTTTTTTTTAACTTCTTGTTTCGAATCCAAATAAAACATATTTCATCAATGAGATAGGGATGATCCAACAAAAGATTCATATACCATTAATTTCAAAAAGATTTCTAAGTTGAAATTTATACTAAAAATATTCCCAATTACCATTATTGCATTATCAATCATATTGACAAGTTTTCTTAGAAGCTCCATAAAGGAACCATTTCACAAATGCTCCCAATGGCCATCAGAAAAACATGATCACATAGCATGTTGTCATGGTTGTACGTATTATTCATGGATTTCAAATACTTCAAATATGGACTCACCTAAAATCATTGTTCCTTATGCTAGTGAAATTATAGTATCATGAACTTGCTTTAGCTCAACATCAAATACATTGGTAGGGAATTCAACCTCAATCATTATGTTCCAAGGTTCCCTTTTTAAATGCTCATAAACTATCTTTCCCTATTTTTTTTACCCCTATATTATATTTATGTTGCCCTCCAAGGAACAATCAAACTCTTGTAATATTGTGCACTATCTAAACATGTTTTTATTTATAAGGTTCAATCTATACTCCTTGGGTACTCATCAGGACTAGATTCAAGATCAAAGCCTATAACATTAAAGTACCTAAAAATAGTCATCCATTGATTTGAGATTATTGCACAGTCCTTAGTTGCTTCCTTTGATACTTTCTTATTTTCTCATAGCAATTAATAAACAAATCGAAAATATCTTCAATTATTGGTAGTGTATCGGGTTTTCCATGTGTTATGTAACATTTCGCTCTTGCGAGCACATGTTATTGGCTTATTCTTTGAGGACACTTGCATGCAAGTGATCCGGTTTCTGTATATGGATGTTTGTTATCTTATGGATTCTTGTGATGATGTTGATGATTATGATGTTATGTTATTGGATATCTTTGTATTGACAGATGCCATTGACGAGTTTCCCCTAAATGTGCAGGACACTTGACAGATTGAGGATTCCACTAGCATCAATGGACCTCCTTGGACTCTGGATCGAGTCAGGGAGTGAACTGTATTGGTTTGGGTACTTTTATTTATTCATATGTGACATATTATCAGGTATATTATGATGTTGTTTATGGATATTGACAATGTTTCGTTGATGGATGTAGGCTGATGATTGCTTGCTAATCAAACTCACATAAGGAGTAAAGGGGCCATGCATAGCAACCAGATATTGAGGGAGAGATGTGGCATCATCTCTGTCATAGCCTACTAGCACTCCTATCGTGGCTTGAATTGTAGGTTAACGATTACCTAGTTCGAGAGATCCCGATGTCATGAGGGTAGATTGAGGAAATCGCTCACGAAGATTTTAAGGGTTGAGCAATAAGGTAGGGTCCTTATTCCTTAGAGGCCCTTAGTCACTCACAAGGTCTCCTGAATGGGGTATTGACTCCAAGAGTTGGAAAACTACCAAAACCATGTTGGATCATGTTGTCATTGATGCCTATGGTTTGATTATTTGGGAGATTGTTGGATCATGTGTCATTGATGCAAATGGTTTGTTTGATTGATGTCAAGTAATTGATTGATTGATGATTGTACTTGATGAGAATGATAGATGTCAAAGTGGAAACCAATTGATAAAAATGGATCATTGATATGATGCATAGATGAAGATGGATCAATGAGTTGTCATTGATACATGATTATGCATAGTTTGTTTGATGAAAAGATGACTCATTGTTGTCTTATCATGATTGATAAGGTGCACAAATGGATGAAATCCAAAGTGGTCCCCTTATGGTGAAAGCCCTCATGGGAAGACGCTTTGCAAATTGAGTTATCCTAGAAGAACGGTTGGAGGACCCATGCTTGTATGTGAAATAATGAAATGAAGATCAATGAATTTGTTGGTGAAACTATCCTAGATGGATAGTGTTTGTCATGCCATTTCTGGTGGTATGTGGAATGTCACATAACTCCTCACGGTTTGATATTTATGGCCTTATGAAGTTGGAGGACCCCCATATGAAGACTTGAATCCCACAAGGTCAAAGAAGTCAAAGTGACCTAAAAGACGAAATCAGTATTTAAATGATAAAGAAGTGAAAAAATCAAGAAGGAATATTTAAATGATAAAATATTGGAGAACTTTCTATTTATGGAAAGTGGTTAACCCTAAAATAAGGAAAATGGGTTGAGTGACCTAGAGGATGAAAGTATAAATAAGATAGCTATGATCTCTTATAAATCATCCTTTGTGTGCATAAATGGAGAGCTTCTTGTGAGAATATATTTTGGAGTATTGATGGAGAGCTTCTTATTGGTGTGGATCTCTTGAGCATGATTTAAGATCTATTATGAGGAAGAGAGCAAGAGGAGGATCTCATGGACGCATCAAAGTTTTGGCAATGTCGGAGATCTTGACGGAAAAATTCTCGGATTCACAGAAAACCCTATTTTTTGATGCACACGCAAGTTGTCTATGTATAGGGTGCATGTACATTGAAGGTATACGCGGGATGGATGTGTATAGGGTGAGTGTGTATGTGGGTTGACTATGTACAGGGAGCGTATAGTGGATAAAATCATGGAGATTTGTGTTTGAGTTGGTGCCAAGCTCTTGGATGATGAGGCAGGTTCCAGATCTACATTCTATGGGCTCAGATCTATCACTGAGACACTAGTATGGTTACATTATTGTCTTGATGGATACTATTGTTTGATGTGTTGTGAATGCTTAGGGCATTCTTGGTATGGCTTTTATGATGTGGTTCAGTTTGGTTGATTTGGTTGATAGAGTGAGCAGTACTCTTTGATTCAGTAGTGACATGATTGCTATGGTATACTAGATGTTTATACATGTTTGAGATAGCATTCATATTGATCTATTGTGGAGCATGAGAAAGCTATTGGAGAGCTTGGAGACGTTGTGACTGGCTGGTGGTCAAATTGGATAGTCAGAGATAGAACAGAATGATATATTGGTTGCAGACGATCTGAGTTGATATTTAAGGATAAACCCTAAATAGCTCGGAAGGTATACGCAGGTTGTTGTATACATTGGAAGCGTACATACGCGTGTTGTAGTGAGCCAGAGCACGTGCACACGCGGGCTGCACTACTAACAGGTCGCGTACCTGTTGACAGATTGATATCTGTTGAGTATTGTTGCCTCATCTCAATTGGTTTTGAGGGTGTAAGTTGAGTCTTGCATTATAGAGATGGTGCTCTCATAGAGTTGTACTCTATTTAGTTGTTGTTGATAAACCCCCTGATTGTTGTCCATAATAAAAAGAAAAATTGTACGTACATCTTGTGTCATGTGTGTTCCTTGTGATGATGACTTGTTGATGATATATTGTTGATATATGTTGTCGATATATGTTCACATCTAACTGGTTATAAATGATAGCAATGGGTAATGAATAAATGTTGAATGTTAACTAAGGATTATTTGTAAAGAGGAAAGCCTTTTTGAAAAAAAAACCCACACTCATTCACCCCCCCTCTAAGTGTGGTAGGTGTGTCCAACATTTGGTATCAGAGCAGGCCTTCACTACAAGCCTTAACAAGCTTGAAGGAGATCCATAGACACACAAATGGATGATGAATTTCCAATCCTTGATGAGGAAAACTATTCCACTTGGAGAATAGAAATGAGAGTGTATTTGAAGACAATGGGAGCAGCTATTTGGAAGGCATCCATTGGTGGATCAGTTCCTTTGAAGAACAAGTCAAAGTTTGCAGCTCAAATGGAAGGAAAGAATAATGATGCATTGGCTCTCAAGACCATTCTTAGTGGACTCTCAAGCCCTATCAAAGAGAGCATGGGACAATGCACTTCCGCCAAGGATCTATGGCTAAATATAGAGGAGACATATCAAAGCAAGAAGGAGAAGGAAGAAATTGAATACCACTCCATAAAGATCATCAAAGGTAAAGAATCATCAAAAACTCTTTAATGCATTATTTCTAAATATCATTTTGAAAACATTTCAAGTGAAGATAAAGAATCAAGTGATGATATCACAAAGGAAGATCTTGAAGATGAAGGCAAAGAATTATGTGTTGATGTTGGCAAAAAGGAATATAGTGAAGATACTTCAAATGAAGGTAAAGAACCCTCAAAATCACTTGATTGCAATGATGATGATGATGAATTTTTATCTACAAGTGAAGAAGAAGATAGAGAAACAGTTTGTGTAAATTTAGATGGAAATTATCCCATGAAAAGAATAGAAGAAAATCTATTAAAACTTCAAAAGGAAATTGAAGAAGGTTTATATAGATATAGAAGTGATCATTTTTATACACACTATAACTATATTTCGGATAACACTAAGAAGTTTCTTAGGAGGATTCAAAGGCACATCTTGAAGTTAAAATAAATGATCAAGGAACAAGAACAGAGCAATAAAAAGGAAGAAGAAATCACAAGACTAAAGAATGGAAAAGAAGACATGAATATAGATGATGAGATTAGCAAAAGTTTTGAAACCATTGTTCATCTCAAGACCCAAATTGAATAAGCCAAAAGAATAGAGGAACTATTGAAGATTCAAATAAATGAAAAGGAAGAGTCATGTTGTAAGCTAGAAGCTAAAATTGTTGACCTTAGAAAGAAGGTAGAGAAGTCAAACAAATTCTTGAATAGCTCAAGAATCTTGGATGAGATATTGGAAAGTCAAATATCACCATGTGATAAACCAGGTCTTGGATACAAAGGATAAGATACACATGCTGAAGAAAGCACCTCAAAGAAGCATGAGGCAAGTCCATCAAAGAAGGAAGACAATGTTGCAAAACAACCATATACACAAGACAAAGAAGATTTCAAAAGAACAAAGCAAGGAAGACATCAAGAAGCTACTTTTGGGACACCAAAGCAAAGGTATGAAAGTATTTTTCATGGGTATTGTTATTCATGTAATGGATATGGTCACAAAGCTTTTGAATGTAGATCTTATGAAAGGAGATATAATGGAAGATTCTATAACACCACAAGGTGTTGGAGATGTGATCAAGTAGGAAATATTGTTTTTCACTGTAACTCCATGAGATGCTACAGTTGTAGTGGATTTGGCCACAAATCCCAAGAGTGATGGAACACAAGAATAATGTCCATGATGAGGACTTCACATAGCATGGCTAGAAGAAGGAATGAAGTAAGAAAGGGAGACATATTTGAAAATATGGATGCTCAGAGCTCAAGTTCTGAGGAGAAGGGTCATCTGCAAAAGTGGGTGAAGAAGACAGAGAAACCAGAACAGGATGAAAGACTGAAGGGAAGCTCGAGTAAGTCATCTACTGAGGCTTACGTAGGTGACAGTGGTATTAGTCGCATACATACGTTGGTTGAACTTGCATAGGTCACATACACACGCGCTTTGTTGTGCAGCAGGCCACGTATATGTGGTGAAGCCTAAGGAAAAGGGCTATGCAAAGGGGTTGCAGCTTGATGTGATGGTATAAATTTGTGTTGTAGGATCTGACATTGTTTATTGCAGGTTCTGACACTATTTGTTGCATGTTTTCATGGTTCTAAGTTAGATCACACAAGGTTATGATATAAAATAAATCTTCGGTGCATACCCATGAGTATGGATTGATGTTGATCAAATGATCATCTATTGGATTATGTAAAATAATTTGTTGGGGTACATGGCTAGTACATAATTGAATTTTCATTGATATATCTTATGATGTATTATTGGAAGCATATGGTATTGTTGGACATCATTGTGCATGCATTTTGCATGTGGTTGGACTACATATTGGGACATGTAGTTGGTGAGTTGAGTTGATAATCATGTTGTACATCATTGGGGATTCTTAGCTTGTTGATGCAGGGTTGATATACTTTCTTGGTGAAAGTGATGATGCATGATGGTACACTCATAGATGGTATTGTTGATAGATGCACATGTTGGCATGTTGATAGAGGCATATGGTTGATACATTCCATGGATGATATATTTTTGCACATAGTTGATGTACATGGGCATTGTGCATTGTGGGAACATTTTGTTACATGATGTACTTGGTTGATATATTGTTCATGATTATTTATTTCATCATTGACATATATTTTGTTTCATGATTCTTGGAATGGCATGAGTTTGATGCATGAACAGGTCCAAGGATCGTCATATGGTAGCATATTATTCATCTTGCAGAGAAGAAATGGGGAGGCATACCCTTAGGGGGAGTCATTATTCTTCCCATGATTCTAGGAGGAGATATTTATCAGATTAATACCTAGAAAAGAGCCCTATATTTGAATAAAGAGAACATAGGCATAATTCCAAGAGGTGCGATGATCACAGGGGGAGTATGTTTGATGTATCTTCAACATTACATCATAGTGATATCCCTTGTTCAAAAGGGGAGAGATTATTCAGAGGAAGATCAAAGGCATTCAGACAGGGGGAGCATCCCCAAGGAGAGTTCAAGCAGGGGGAGAAACCCCAAGAGGAGAATGGTCCTTTGCCATTGATGTAAAAGGGGGAGAGATAATCACATTGATGTGATTAATGTATATTGATGAGGAGAGATGGTCACATTGACTATTGATGTAGAGCATGCCTTATCTACATGTTGACATCAACAATTGGTAATTGGTGTTGACATCAATTTTGGTATTGTCATCAATGCCAAAGGGGGAGATTGTTGGATCATGTTGTCATTGATGTCAATGGTTTGATTATTTGGGAGATTGTTGGATCATGTGTCATTCATGCAAATAGTTTGATTGATTGATGTCAAGTAATTGATTGATTGATGATTGTCCTTGATGAGATTGATAGATTTCAAAGTGGAAACCAATTGATAAAAATGGATCATTGATATGATGCATATATGAAGATGGATGAATGAGTTGTCATTGATACATGATGATGCATAGTTTGTTTGATGAAAAGATGACTCATTATTGTCTTATCATGATTGATAAGGTGCACAAATGGATAAACTCCAAAGTGGTCCCCTTATGGTGAAAGCCCTCGCAGAAAGGCACTTTGTGGATTGAGTTATCCTAGAAGAACGGTTGGAGGACCCATGCTTGTATGTGAGATAATGAAATGAAGATGAATGAAGTTGTTGGTGAAACTATCCTAGATGGAGTGCTTGTCATGCCATTTCCGGTGGTATGTGGAATGTCACATAACTCCTCACGGTTTGAGAGTTATGGCCTTATGAAGTTGGAGGACCCCCATATGAAGACTTGAAGCCCCCAAGGTCAAAGAAGTCAAAGTAACCTAAAAGAAGAAATCATTATTTAAATGATAAAGAAGTGAAAAAATAAAGAAGGAATATTTAAATGATAAAATATTGGAGAACTTTCTATTTATGAAAAGTGGTTAACCCTAAAATAAGGAAAATGGGTTAAGTGACCTAGGATGAAAGTATAAATAAGATAGCTATGGTCTCTTGTAAATCATCATTTGTGTGGATAAATGAAGAGCTTCTTGTGAGAATATCTTTTGGAGCATTGATGGAGATATTCTTATTGGTGTGGATCTCTTGAGCATGATTGAAAATCTATTATGAGGAAGAGAGCGAGACAAGGATCTCATGGACACATCAAAGTTTCGGCAATGTCGAATATCTTGACGGAAAAATTCTCAGATTCACAGAAAACTCTATTTTATTATGCACGCGTGGATTGTCTATGTATAGGGTGCATGTAAATTGAAGGTATACACGGGCTGGATGTGTATAGGGTGAGTTTGAATGCGGGCTGACTGTGTACAGGGAGCGTATAGTGGATAAAATCATGGAGATTTGTGCTTGAGTTGGTGCCAAGCTCTTGGATGATAAGGCAGGTTCCAGATCTGCATTTTATGGGCTCATATCTATCACTAATACATTGGTATGGTTACATTATTTTCTTGATGGATACTATTGTTTGATGTGTTGTGAATGCTTAGGGCATTCTTGGTATGGCTTCTATGATGTGGTTCAGTTTGGTTGATTTGGTTGATGGAGTGAGTAGTACTCTTTGATTCAGTAGTGACGTGATTGCTATGGTATACTAGATGTTTATACATGTTTGAGATAGCATTCATATTGATCTATTGTGGAGCATGAGAAAGCTATTGGAGAGCTTGGAGATGTTGTGACTGGCTGGTGGTTAGATTGGACAGACAGAGATAGAACAGAATGATATATTGGTTGTAGATGATCTAATTTGATATTTAAGGATAAAACCTAAACATCTCAAAAGGTATACGCAGGTTGTTGTATACATTGGACGCATACATAGGCGTTTTGTAGTGAGCCAGAGTGCATGCACACGCGGGCTGCACTACTGACAGGTCGTGTACCTATTGACAGATTGATATATGTTGAGGATTGTTGCCTCATCTCAGTTGGTGCAGAGGGTGTAAGCTGAGTCTTGTATTATAGAGTTGGTGCTCTTGTAGAGTTGTACTCTATTCAGTTGTTGTTGATAAACCCCTGGATTGTTGTCCATAATAAAAAGAAAATTTTTACATACACCTTGTGTCATTTGTGTTCCTTGTGATGATGACTTGTTGATGATATATTGTTGATATATGTTCACATCTAACTGGTTATAAATGACAGCAATGGGTAATGAATAAATGTTGAATGTTAACTAAGGAGTTTTTATAAAGAGGGAATCCTATTTGAAAAAGAGCCCCACACTCATTCACCCCCCCCCCTCTAAGTGTGGTAGATGTGTCCACAAAACTAGTCAAAGGCGAGTGGCACCCTTGGAGCACGTAGCGCATCTTGAAGGGCACGTCACATAATTAAAATTTGAATCAAAGGCGAGTGGCACCCTTGGAGCATGGAGTGTGTCTTGAAGGGCACGTCGCAGTATAAAATAAAACTTGAGTCAATGAATCTAGGTGCCTAGACAACAATAATTTGTTTTGACATTATCGAACTTAAAATAATTATTAAATGGGTAATTTTTAATAATTATAAAATCTCCTTAAAAATTATAATCCTAGTTAAAAAATGTATCCTAAGTCTAAAGTGGGTAAGAAGACTAAAACTAAATTATAAATTAAATAAATGGGGGATGAAGAAAAATCAAGTTAGGTATTGAAAGAGTAAAAATTGATAGCTAAAGATTTAACTATATAAATGTGTGCAAGAGAATACCAAATTGGAAATTAAGATAAGAAATGAAATAAATTTAAAAATAATGTGGAAGCATAGAAAGGTATCTAGTCTAGTCTAACTAAAGAACTTTTTTTAAATTAAACACAACTAAGTTTTAGAAAGGCGTCAGTCATTAAAAAGGAAATACAGGGAATACAGGGACAACTAGGAGTGATTTTAGGAGAAATTTTAGGTTGGGTGAGGGAAATTGACATTTAATTAAATTAAATGGTGAATTTATTGGTGAAACTAAGGGAACAGGTGACAAGTGTATGGGGGGGGGGGCGGTAATNGGTCACTAAGAAAATATCTATAAAATAAATGGTTGAGAGGAGGAATGGATCATGACTGGTATGAGTAAGGTTATGCTGCGAAAATTCTGACAGATTTTACTTGTGAGAGTTGGGATACGCAGCTCAAGAAAGAGAGTGGTAGCTCTACCTTGTCAGGCGAGCTGAGAGCTAGAGTGTTCTAGTTGTGGTTTTGTGTGTCCCCTTTGTGGCTTAGCGGGCTAAGGGGGAAGAAGAGTACCCATAGCATTGACTCAGAGGTACCGGTGAGGTCTCAATGATTAGCAAGTGAGAGCAAGGAGGAAACATTAGCTGCCGACGGACATCATCAAGTGCATCTCAGATGACGGTTACGGTATTTATTGAAATTTGTGATTTGAATTAGGATTTTAAATTGTACAATCGTGTTTTCTTTTTATTTCTTACTGTGTTGAAAATTTTAGGATGGAATAGTCAAACCATTGATGTTGTTTAAATTCTAGAAATGATTTGAATGATTTCACTGCCTTTTTAATTAATTCTGAGCTTGAATGTTTATTTATAGAATATTGATCCTTTCCATTCTAGTTGAGATCTGGTCATGACTTATTCCCTTGATTGTGCACCAAGCACTATTCAAATCTTACTCTCAGGCGAAGTCGCTAACAGTAAAAAAAAAAAATTAGAGCTAAGTTGGTTTCCCTCTAACCCTCACCACGATTTACCCCTTTGATTTTGCTCTTTGGCAAGGTCACTGCCTTACTAGAGTTCATTCTGATTCCACTCTATTATTTATCCACTATCTATTAAATTTGGATTGGTGTGGATCATTGTTGTTTTCATTTTCAATCCGAATTTCCAAAATACCTTGAACCTACTAATTAAATCAAAACCCAATGCATGTATCTTGGTGGGCGAATGGGTAAAAAATCCCTGAATATACAATTTAAATCAAAACGAAATGCTCCTTGCCTTGTTGGGCGAATTGGTAAAATTTGAATCTATAGTTTAAACCAAACGTAATTCCCTTTATCTTGTTGGGCGAATTGAAAACATTACTTGAAGCCTCCGCCAAATTTGGGATCTTCCCTCTGCGAATTGACCCTCTCTACCACGATTTTGATGGTATATGGTAACCAAAGTGATCATCGATTTTACCTTCTTTTACACCGTGAAGTATTCCTTTAAATCTCATCGATTTTACTCTTACACGACGATTGGTCTCCCCAGGCTCATAAGTTTTACCTTCCTTCACACAGTGAATTGTTTCATTTAGATATCAGCGCAATTTGACTCTCTCTTACATAGCGATTGGTCTCCCCAGGCTCATCGATTTTACCTTCTTTTACACAGTGAATTATTCCTTTAAATCTCAACGATGTTACTCTCTCTTACACAGTGATTGGTCTCCAAAGGCTCAACGATTTTACCTTCCTTCACACAATGAATTATTTCCCTGAAATATCAATGCTTTTACCTCCTCTTACACTACGGTTGGTCTCCACAGGATCAACGATTTTACTTTTATTACAAAGCGATTTGTCTCTATTTCTCATCGAAATTTCCTCTTATCACCTCAACATCTTTACTGCTACGTCTTACCCTTCACAACAATATTTTTATTGTTGTGTTTCCCTACACTTCAGTGTTTTCTTGTTGTGTTTTTCCTTACTAAGTGAATCGATATTTACTATGCGTTGAGTCCATAATTTCTCCCTTCTTCCTGGGGTTTTTCTCGTATTCTCATTTACTTCCTTAAATCTCGTAAACCAATTAAAACACTATTCTAAGATCATGAAGGATTGTTTCTTGTTGAAATTTAATTTCTATTAAAATTTGGTTATAGATCTAAACCTTAGTACTTTGAATTGGATATGGATTAGATTGTTCCCTTGAATATGGTCCTAATTTCCACTTTGTTTAACTTGGAATAGTTGTAAAACTTTTAGTTACTCACTAGATTGCATCAACATTTTTTTGTCGTCGATTCTTACCCTCCATTGTGATGTTTGTTAAGAACCAAACATCAATATAGCATAGAAAAACCTCAGAAAAAGTACTCAATGCCTTGAAAAAGAGATAATTTCAGATAATAAGCCTCTTCGAGGGGGCAACCTCCTTTTACCCCACTTA
>ML805407.1:30293-62715 GCA_009831015.1 Picea engelmannii | reverse complement strand
TAGTAGCCATAGCCATATTTATACTTTCAACATTTCTTGCCACCTTAAATGCATTCTCCAATGATTTGGGTTCCCAAAGGCGAACCTCATGTTGAATGTTATCCTTTAAAGTTCCTATGAATACATCAATCAAGTGCTCATCTTTAATATCGGTTACCTTTATATTCAATCTTTGGAAGTTATCAATGTGCTCGGTAACTTAACCCTTTTTCTTGAGATTTATCAATTGGCTAAAGAAGGTATTTCTCTTTGTATCCTCATAGTGTGCTATCATTTCTTCCATGAAAATTGTCCAAGTGACGAGTGATTTGCAAGAACAAAGCCATCGATACCATACAAATTGATTAGGTTCTAAATATAAAGAAGAAATTCGTACATTTTGTGTATGTGGCACATTATGTAGATCAAAGAATTGATCCATCTGAAGTATCCATGTGATTGGGTCCTTGCCATAAAACTTCCGCATATCGATCTTAGGAACGTAGTTGGTATTAAACCCAAAGTTGGAGTTTCTCCATTCTTGATTCACCTTCCTTGTGTCCTCATCATGAATTTCATGGGATGAATTTTCACTTTCAGGTGTCTTCTCTGTTACGAAATTTTTCAATACTTCCATGATGTCCTCTTTTAAACCATGCATCTTTGCCTCCAACTTAGCTTCCATCTCTTGTAGTTCATCTTTTGTTACTATCTTATTTTGTAAATAATTTATGTCCCTATGCATTTCTTCACCTTCATCAAGAGTCCAAGTAGAATTGTCTGGAGGCTTATTTGGTGTAGAAGTTCCCTTTTTGGGTGGCATGTTGGCCAAGTATCACTTTTGAACCTTGATTTTGAGGTGGTTCTGCTAGACAATCTTTCTTCTATTGTATCTCCCAGATTTTGGCCCTTCTAGGTATGAAACTTTCTTTTATGTAGTTCTCTGATATTTCTTCTCTGCAATGCCACAGGTCTGATCAAAAGTGGATGTGCCAAGTGGAATTTACAGTAACTTCCCCACAACTTGTCGATTTTTTTCCTTTCCAGGAGATCTCACTTGTATAGCGTGCCCCACACAAAATAATTGATATAAAATTCTGAAACTTGTACCAGAATTACTAAAGACTGTCCACGATCCAATAAAACTAGTCTCACTCAATTTGGATACTCTAGGTAGAATTTATGATTGTTTTACCTAGAACACCTTCTTGAGACTAGTCAATAGGACTAGTCAGATACCCTATCTTACACAGGGTGTATCTACAAATTTGAGATGACCCAAAAGCTGAAATTTTTACCGCAGATACCTTACTAATTTTTGTGAATATCCTCTAGATTTCAAGGTCTGAAATGTTACATAAAAAAATTTATAGCGAAAATTTTGCAATGACTCAGTTCAGGATGATTCCAGAAACCTATCTTGTGCAGGTTGTATCTCCAAAAATATAAGGCCTCAGGAGCTTAAATTTTAACCCAACATACCTTGATCCGTCTACTAAATATGCTCCAAGTCGTTCCTTCTGAAACATTGTAGAAAAAAAATTATAGTGAAAATTCCAAGGTGTCTTAGATGTAGCAATGAAACCCCAAGACCTTGAGCTCTGATATCATATGTTAAGAACCAAACATCAATATAGCATAGAAAAACCTTAGAAAAAGTATTCAACGCCTTGAAAAAGAGATAATTTCAAATAATAAGCCTCTTTGAGGGGGAAACCTCCTTTTACCCCACTTAAATGTTCAAGTACAAAATGATTCCAAATGAAAATGTCTCCTTGGTATATATAGGAGACTAGGAGGTATAATTACAACTAATGGAATAAAGTCGACATAAATAAAATAACATTATTAATGTAATATGCCCCAATTAAGGGGTAATGAGCCAATATTAGGGCTTAACAATGTTGACCCCTTTCTTTTTAATTTAAAGACGATTTTCAGATTCTACCATGACCTTTTATGGTGGTAACGCCTATTGTTCCTATGGTTAAGCTCCTATTCTAATATGGAACTCACCGTAGCCACCTAATCATTTCTTGGTTCGACGCCTAGTTATTGTAACCTCACTTGTTAGTGTTTCATAAATGGATCCTTAATGTACGTATCGGTAAGTCAACTCTTGGGAAATTTGTAATGATGATAGGTTAATAACCATTCTATTTTGGTCCTTGGAACCCTCATGATATTAAACTAGCATATCACCTTTAAGTTGGACAGATGATTTACTTATGGTTTGTGAATTTTATGAAAACAAATTGGTGGGTCACTGGGCGCCTGGAATAATGGTGAGGCATGATTAGATAAGTGATTAGATTTACTGGCGCGCCTCGATTAATGTCGAGGTGTGACCACTTAAGTAATTAGACCATTCGTGTGCCATGAATAACGCTGATGTATGATGAGATGTCTATAATTTACTCTTTCTTCCCTTAAATTGATGTATGATTGATCGAGTAGATAGATTTGTTGCACCATGAAATAAATTGATAGTTTACTCTAGTGAAATGAATAATTAATTATCGATGAATGATTAAGTTATAAATTTACTTGCTCCATGAATTTAATATCGATGTATGACTGGTTAAGTAGCTAGACATCCTTGCACCATTTATTATGTTGATGTTTGCTTGTTTGCTTGTTTTTAGTTTAATTGCTCTTGCATATTTATTGTTGATTTGTAAACGATTAAGTAATGGGATTTAATGCACCTCGCAATGGTTTCAATGTAAAAATGATTTAGTAATTAGATACTCATGTGTCTTGAAATTAAATGTTGAAGTATGATCTCCTAACTGAATAGATGAATTGTGCATAATGAATAGTGTTGGTTTATGTCTAATTTGGAATTTGGATCATGCATGCACCTTGAGATAATATTGATTAATGAAGAATTAAATGGTTAATTAATCGTGTTCCTTGAAGTAAAGTAGATGTCTGCTTTTGTGCCTTATCTTATGTCGTTGTATGATTGAATTAGTAATTAACTTTCTCTTGCGCCATGGAATTGTTATGATCTGTGATTGGTTTTAGAACTCTATCGCGTCATTGTTATCGTTGATGTTGTTGATATAGCTAGTTGGCTTTTGGACTTGTTGTGTTAGTGGGATGTAGACACCTCCTTGTTCCTTAGAAAAATTGTCATCCCTGAGACATTAAATGGTCAAAATCAATTGAATCATGGGCTTGAACGTTGCTTATGTGTCCTGGAGGTCCTAACCTTGCAGGGTAGGTTGAGCGGGTAGTCATTTAATATTCATTATCTGGTTGATCATTGTTTATAAATTGTGTCAAGATGATTGTGATGTGCTAAGTGGCGACGTTATTTATGTTAATGTGTCGCTATCTTTTTTGTTGATGCGTTGAATGCATCTTTATTGATTCAATGACAAGTAGTTGGTAATGATTTTACTTATGATGTCGTTGATTTTGCGTTAATATAATTTATATTGTTGACATTAATTTCCTAATGAAAAGAAAAAAAAATACTTATTGTGCTTCGATTTTTCTTAGGCATAACGTGAGGGGCGTTACATATGGTATCAGAGAAAGGTTCAACCCTGCACCTTGGGATCATTACACCTTCCACTGTATTAAACACTTGATTAATAATTTATCACTGATTAAAATTGAATTGTGTCCCTCCAGGTAATCATGGTTAGAGGACGTCATGGAGGAAGACGACGTGTGTAATATCCCCAAGGACGAGCCCTATTGTAATCATGTTTATGAATTGTTATCATGTTTATGAATTGTAAATCATGTTTTGTAGGCTGGTGAGCTGAGTATTGATAAGTTGGTGGGCTTATGTGTTTATTAGGCCAGAGAGCCTAAGTGTTAAAGGCCAAGAGCCTATTTTTGTATATGTAATTATGCAAAACATTAATAAAGATTAAACATCATTGCATGCAGACCGACCATAAATAAAGAGTGATGGAGGATTAAGATTCCACGGAGTGGGGAAGGGAAAAGGGGGCTGAAAAGTTGGAAATAGGGGCTAAGATTAGGGGCTTCAGTCCTTGAGATAATAATTTATTATTATTCCAAAGTGGTGTGAAAGGTATACTTTTATCCTAAGTTCCTAGAAAAGGGAACGCATACTTGATGGAGTGCATGCAGCTTCATGGGCGACATGTGTTGGACCAGGCACATGCAATTTAACCCAAGAATTGAGCCATGATGGGGGTTTGTCTTCCATTCTTGCGTCCACTATCTGAACTGTGTTACCTCTCCGTCTAATCTCTGCATGCATACCTCACGTAGCTCTGAAACTCGAAACCATGAGGCCAAACTATGATGTTTTTCCTGAGAAGCCGATGCATCCTCCATCTGAACCGTTGGAGTCTACATTTGAATTTTGCATTGATTCCTTGTCTCGCACCCTGAAATCTAGTGGAAAACCTATGGACTAATCTGTGTCTCTTGTGTGTCCTGTGAACCCATTTTAGCCACATTGAAGAGCCGAGTCCATACCCGAACTGTTCTTGGGTTGCAGCCTTCTATTTACCTGAGTGGTGTTGACCGGTTATCGTTTTTTTCACCCGTACCTTATTGGAACTGAGTCGAGATTGGCTGAATAAATGGGTTGTCAAGCCTGTGGTTGAAGAGGCAAGTTGTCAGGCTTGTGAGTAGCTCTCTCCAGGTGAGAGAGTCTGCTGGGAAGTGGTTTTCTCCCAGAGAGAGTCCAGCACTAGCTACGGAGCTCTGATAATTATTGATCCGACCTGTTTTCGAGACCCAGAGAGGGAGGTGAAGCATCGATGGATTGTGTTTGTGAAGGTGTATACTCCCAGGTGGAACAGGCATGTGGGGAATGAGATTTCGTGAGTAGTGGGCGTAAGAAGGCTACTGGAGAGAATCCTTTTGGTTGCTCTGTGCAATTTTCCTGTAACATCAGCCTAGTCTAGGATTCCCTTGCCTCAGGTGGATCTTAGTCCCAGCTCTCGGGTGACCCACTGCTGAGCGTGATGAGCAGCGTGGTCTAAGGCTAGGAGGTTCATGGAATTTCTACATGTAGTTGGTGGAGTTACTACAGTTTCAAAGATAAGTGTCATTACATGTTTAATTTCAATTAAAATGCATGTATGTGATTCTTGTAATATTATCATGTGTTTCATTGCAATGATATTTATTGTTAATTTTGTTTAAGTATGTATGATGGCAGTAACTCTATGTTAAATGAGTTAATTTTATTTAATATGCATGTTATATATAATTTATGGGAATGTTTTGTGTAGTAGCATTTCCCGGCAATAGGTTTGATGGTCGGGGACATTACAATATGGTATCAAAGCCCATGGTTTCAACGTTGAGCCTGGATGGGTCGGATAAGTGGTCTTTGGACCCAAGTTTTCAAGTGGAAATGGTGTTCAGATGGGACCAATTTCGAACCTTAGAATGTTTCTGAGTGCCAAGGGGTTACTTGGTCATGTTACAAAGCTCAAGAGGAGTAGTGGTAGAATAACACTGCAGCCGTCGTGGTATTTGACCACGAAGAGAGAGAGAGCTCAACACTTGGGGTGTTGAAACCATAGGATCTGTTTGGGAAAAATGAAAGTCCTTTACGATCGTCAAATCCAGAAAAGGTGCACGAGGGTTATCCTGGAATCCTTTCAGAGTTCGACAGTCGGGAGAAGTGGAATGCACTGAGGCATAAACTTCCAAAGGAGATCTACACCGTAGATTGTAGGAAAATATAATGACTATTAGATCTGTTTCCAGGAAGGCAAAGGAAAATCACTTCGGAGGATTTCTAGTGTGGAGTGTGACAAACTACCGAAGTCTCGAAGTAGATCACAACCATCTGTTGTGAAGGACAGGCGTCAAGAGATCATGTACTTTGGGTGGAAGCACTTCGTGAGGAGGCAAGTGTTGTGCATTTGAAAATCCTAAAGGCTGAAGTGTCGAAGTCACTCATAGTCATTTATCATGAAGGAGGACACACGTTGGTAGATCGTGAACTCTGGGAGAAATCACTTCGGGAAAAAGTGAGCATAGAGGAGTTGAAACTCCCGAAGTCTGAAGCTCCGAACCCAAGAGTTTCGAAGTAAAAGGATAGACATGGTGGGGCTGAATGAAGTTGCTTGGGGTGATGTGGACCTTTCTAGGAATACCACGTTCCATCACCTTAGTTGGTGATGGTTGTACTATGTGGGCCTGGAGGATAGAGAAGCTGGAAGTTTATAATTCGGGAAATCGAAACGGAAGCAAGCGGGAAAGCTTCCGAAAACTGAAGTCCTAAAGCTCCGAAGTCCCGAAACTTAGACACCTGAGGTTCCATAGTGAGTGTCAGTCATTGGATGATGGGTAGACATGGATTTTTGATCCATTCTACTGCGCGAGTTTGGTAACTCGAAACTTTAATAGATTGTTTTGTTGTGCTTTGAAAATTTCTGAGGTCGAAGGCCCGAGTAAGCGCTTATAGATATAGCGCTTGGTCATGACCCATGGTCACATGGGTTGGGGAACTAAGAGAAAGGGGATAGTTCCCAAAAACTTCACAGAGCAGAGCCCCGAAAGAAAATGGAGTTTTAAAGTTTTCTAGAATCAGATTTGTTTATGAATGTTGTGGGATTTGTTAAGGAATGATGGCCTGAAAAATTTTGGTTGTCTGCACATTGTGTTTGTAGAAGTTTAACGAGTGCTAGAACCGAATAGAGTTGACACTGAGTGCAAATAAATGGAGGAGGCATAGAATGCTTCCATTTCAGAGAATGAAGCTAAAGGGATGGATGTTCATTTGGGAGTTGAAGGGTCGAACTCCAATAGGCATGGAGAAGAGATAGATAAGGAAGGGCATATGATGAAAATCATTGAAAGATTGCAGAAAGATGCCCAAAATCATCGAGCAGATAGAAAAAAGATCATGAAAGCTAAGGAATAGCAGGGGTAATTCAACTTAAATTTGATGAAGAGTCTGGAGAGAATAGAAAAGAAGTTGGACAAGGAGAGAGACTCGAGAAAAACAGGGAGTCACCAGACTTCTGAGGGAAGAAGATCAAGGATTGTTGGTAGACACCATCATCACTCCCAAGGTCACTCCAAGAGGAGGGAACACAATAGTTCAAGCCCATATCCTACCAAAAAGAACAGGAGATCTGGAGTGGATGAACTGAAGGGAGAAATGAACAAGATTAAGCCTCCTACGTTTGATGGAGAACATAAGAAGGAGGAATATTCTGAAACATGGTTGCTTGGCATGAAGAAATATTTCCAACTGCAGAATTATTCCTCACATGCAAAGGGACGAATTGTGATGTATCAACTGAAAGGAAAAGCATCCATGTGGTGGGATCCACTTGTGCAGGTGCAGCAAATTAGAGAGAAAGATATCACTTGGAAATAATTCAAGAGGTATTTCAAGAAGAAATACTTGACTAAAAGATACTACGACCGAAAGATGATAGAGTTCTTTAAACTCAAGCTGGACAGCGTGACCATTGATGAATATGAACGAAGATTTTTGGAATTGCTGAAGTATGTCTCGTTCATCAAAGATGAGACTGTCAAGATTCAAAGGTATCTAAGTGGATTGCCACCTTCCATTGGTGACAAGATTCAGTATAATGATCCTAAGAATATGGAAGAAATTGTAAGAAGAGTGAAATGTTTATATGAGCAAAAAAGAGAAAAGCCTACTTTTCGGAAAGCTTGGGATGACCAGAAGAAGTTTAAGAAAGAGAAGAGGCAGAAGGGAAACAAACCTTCCTTTTTCAAAAATAGTCCTCAAGGACAGCCATCGTTTAGAGAGTTAAGAATGGATGAAGTAGGGGAACAAAGGCCATAGAAGACACCCATTCAGTGTTGGGGTTGTCAGGGGAATCATAAGTATAGACATTGTCCCCACAAAAATGGCAAAGTGAGAGTTGTCCATAATGTTCAGCAAGCTAAAACAGTGGAGGACATGGGACAAGGACCTACGCAGCCTTGGACAACAATCAAGTTGAATATCAGTCGCACATGATTGAAGTGGAAGGTATGATCAACAACCACGCCTTTACTAATTTAATTGATTCAGGGGCTAGCCATAGTTATATAGATCCTAGAGTGGTGGAGAGTTTGCAATTGTCAAGAAGAAAACATGAAAAGTCTTGGTTAGTGTAGTTGGATACAGGAACCAAGAGGAAAGTCATTGAGTTAGTTAAGTCATGTCCAGTGGACATGAATGGAATGAGCACAAAGGCTGAATTGAACATTCTTCCTTTAGGTTCTTATGACTATATAGTTGGGATGGACTGGTTGGACCAGCACCATGCCATCCTGGACTCTATTGTAACAAGGCATTCACTTGCCTGGATGATGAAGGAAATCGGAAAACAGTCCAAGGAATTCCCAGAGTTGTTTCTATTAGAGAAATCTCAGCAATGCAGCTGAAGAAGTGCTACATGAAAGGTTGTCAATTATTTGTAGCCCATGTGGAGGAACCATCTAAGGATGAAGTCTCAAATATTGGATATCATGCGGTACTAAAGGATTTTGAATATGTATTTCAGGAGGTACCCGGACTACCTCCGAAAAGAGATATCGACTTCTCTGTAAAATTGATGCATGGAGTCGCTCCAGTGTCGAAAGTTCCTTACAGAATGAGTATGCCAGAGCTGAAAGAACTGCAATTGCAGCTTGAGGAGCTCCTGAGGAAGGGGTATATTATACACCCAAGTGTGTCACCCTGGGGTGCCTTCAAGCCTTGGTCCTGTTCGTGAAGAAGAAGGATCGGACGCTAAGATTTTGTATCGATTTCAGACAATTGAAAAAAGTAATTGTAAATAACAAATATCCTTTGTCGAGGATTGATGACCTCTTCGATCAATTGAAGGATGCGAAGATATTTTCGAAGATAGACCTTAGGTAGGGATATCAACAGGTAAGGATAAAGGATGAATACATCAGTAAGACCACCTTTAGAACAAGGTATGTTCATTACGAGTTCACAGTGGTGTCGTTTGGGCTGTCGAACGCACCTGTTGTTTTTATGTGCTTGATGAATGGTGTATTCAGGGACTATCTAGACAAGTTTGTCATAGTCTTCATGCATGACATTCTGGTGTATTCAAGATTGAAGGAAGAACATGAACAACATCTGAGGATGGTGTTGCAGGTGCTAAGAGAGCACCAGTTGTATGCCAAGTTGAGCAAGCGCTTGTTTTATCAGGAGCAGATCCATTACTTGGGGCATATTATTTTGAAGGATGGGATAGTTTTATATCCTAAGAATATTGAGGCCATCAGAGAATGGTCAGTGCCAAATAACGTGATGAAATTTGTATCCTTTATAGGTCTAGATGGTTATTACATAAGGTTTATTGCAAGGTTTTTGAGGATAGCTCACCCTATCACTATCTTGCAAAAGAAAGAGAAGAAATTTCAGTGGACAGAGGAATGTGAGAGAAGCTTCTAGCGATTGAAGCAGTTGTTAACCAGTGCTCCAATCCTGAGGATCGTAGACCCAAATGAGGATTTTGTGGTGTACGCAGATGCATGCAAAGAAGGACTGGGAGGAGTCCTCAGTCATAATGGATTTGTAATATGTTATGAGTCCAGGAAGCTGAAAGAGAACAAAAAGAACTATGTCACTCATGATTTGGAGTTGGCATCCATAGTACACGCTCTAAAGAAATGGAGGCATTACCTCATGGGAAGGAGGTTTGAACTGAGGACAGACCATAATGGTCTAAAGTATTTGTTTGATTATCCAACTTTGAACGCTAGACAGAGTAGGTGGTTGGAGTTTCTCTGTGAGTACGATTTTTATATCAAGCATATCAAAGGGAAGGAGAATAAAGTGGTCAAGGCACTCAACAGGAGAGTGCATGAATTGAATGTTATGGCCATTAGCATGTACCGAACTGATATTAAAGACAGAATTTCGGAGGCTGCAAATATAGATTTGCAGTACAGGGATTTGGTAGCAAAGCTACAGCAAGGTAAGATGCCACAGAAAGTGGAGAATTATAAATTGGAAACTGACAGAACACTTATGTACAGAAAATAATTTATGTACATAACGTCCAAGAATTGAAACTTATGATTTTGAAAGAAATGCATAACGTACCTTATGCAGGGAACCGTGGATATCATAAAATTGTGGCAGCATTCAAGAACCATTACTTTTGACCAGGTATGAAGAAATAAATTGCAGAATACATCACCAGATGTATGGAATTCCAGAAGGTTAAAGATGAGCACAGGCACCTAGTAGGATTGATGCAGCCTTTACCCATTCTTGAGTGGAAGTAGGAGGTAGTGACAATGGATTTCATAACGAGATTGCCCAGAATAGGAAAGAAATATGACTCAATCATGGTGGTGGTGGACAAGCTTACGAAAGTTTCCCATTTCATTCCATTAAAGACTCCTCACAAGGCAGCAGATGTTGCCGACATCTTTATGAAGGAAGTGCCACGATTGCATGGAATTCCCAAGACAATTGTGTCTGACAAAGACTCAAAATTTACCTCAAATTTCTGGAAAGGGTTATTCAAGGGGTTTGGAATGAATCTGAACTTTAGCACAACCTATCATCCTGAGTCTGATGGGCAGACAGAGTGGGTGAATCGAGTGATAGAATACATACTAAGTATGTGTGTGATGGACAAACCATCTAAATGGGCAGACTACCTACACTTGGTAGAATTCGCCTACAATAATGGGTATCAAGCATTGTTGAAGATGAGCCCATTTGAAGCACTTTATGGCAAAAAGTGCAATACTCCAGTAAGACGGGATAATCTAGTTGATAGGGCAGTAGTGGGCCAGAGTTGCTCAAGGAAATGGAAGAACATATGCTAAAAATTAAGCAGAATTTAAAAGCTACCCAAGATAGGCAGAAAAGTTATGCTGATAAAAATAAAACCCACAAAGAGTTTAAAGTGGGAGACCATGTTTTCCTTAAAGTGAAACCCAATAGAAGTTCCCTGAAGCTGGGAAAATGTGCCAAGTTGGCAGCCAGATTTTGTGGGCCATTTGAAATCCTAGAAAGGATTGGGCCAGTTGCATATATGCTTGCATTACCTGCATCCATGACTATACATAATATGTTTCATGTTTCATTTCTTAAGAAATATATACCTGATGCTAATCATGTAATTGATTGGAATGTGATTCAGGTGGAGCAAGAAGGTGGCCTGCAAGTGCATCATGTGCGCATATTGAACCAGAAAAGAAAACAGCTCCAAAATCGAGCCATAGGGCTTGTAAAGGTCCAGTGGACCTGGTACGGTCCTGAGGACACGACTTGGGAACATGAAGATGCTATGCAGGCAAAATATCTGCATCTTTTTTAATATTTTGAAAATCTTGTTGATGTTGTGTAAAAGTTGCACTAAGGGCAGTGAAAAAATAAGGGGAGGGGATTGTAATATCCCCAAGGAGGAGCCATGTTGTAATCATGTTTATGAATTGTAAATCAATTTTTGTAGGCTGGTGATCCGAGTATTGATAAGTTGGTGGGATTATGTGTTTATTAGGCCGGAGAGCCTAAGTGTTAAAGGCTAGGAGCCTGTTTTTGTATATGTAATTATGCATAACATTAATAAAGATTAAACATCACTGCGTGCAGACCGACCACAAAGAAAGAGTCATGGGGGACTAAGCTTCCACAAAGTGGGTAAGGGAAAAGGGGGCTGAAAGGTTGGAAAGAGGGGATAATATTAGGGGCTTAAGTCCTTGAGATAATAATTTATTATTATTCCAAAGTGGTGTGAAAGGTATACTTTTATCCTAAGTTCCTGGAAAAGGGAACGCATACTTGATGGAGTGCATGCAGCTTCATGGGCGACATGTGTCGGCCCAGGCATATGCAATTTAACCCAAGGATTGATTCATGATGGGGGTTTGTCCTCCATTCTTGAATCCGTTGTCTAAACCATGTTACCTATGCATCTGATCTCTACATGCATACCTCACGTAGTTCTGAAACCTGAAACCATGAGGCCAACCTGTGATTTTTTTCCTGAGAAGCCGACGCATCCTCCGTTTGAACCGTTGGAGTTTGTGTTCGACTTCTACGTTGATTCCTTGTCTCGCACCCTGAAATCTAGTGGCAAGCCCGTGGACTGAGTTGTGTCTCCTATGTGTCCTGTGAACCCAGTTTAGCGACATTGCAGAGTTGATTTTGTACCCGAACCATTCTTGGGTTGCAGCCTTCTATTTTCCTGAGTGGTGTTAACCAGTTACCATTGTTGTCACCCGTACCTTGCTAGAACTGAGTCGAAAGTGGCTGAAGAACCGGGTTGTGAGGCCCGTGGTTGAAGAGGCAGGTTTTTAGGCCTGTGAGTAGCTCTCTCTAGGTGAGAGAGTCTATTGGGAAGTGGTTTTCTCCCAGAGATATTCCAGCACCAGCTACGGAGATCTGAGAATTCCTGATCTGAACTATTGTCAAGACCCAGAGAGGGAGGTGAAGCACCGATGGACTGTGCTTGTGAAGGTGTATACTCCTAGGTGGAACAGGCATGTGAGGAATGAGAGTCTGTGGGTAGTGGGTGTGAGAAGGCTCCTGGAGAGAATCCTTCCAGTTGCTCTGTGCAGTTTTTCTGTAACCTCAGCCTAGTCTAGGATTCCCTTGCCTTGGGTGGAGCTTAGTCCCAGCTCGGGGGTGACCCACTGCTGAGAATGATGAGCGGTGTGGTCTAAGGTTGGGAGGTTCGTGGAAGGTATGCACGTAGTTGGTGGAGTTACTACAGTTTCAAGGATAAGTATCATTACATGTTTAATTTCAATTAAAATGCATGTCTATGATGCTTGTAATATTATCATGTATTATGTTGCAATGATATTTATTGTTAATTATGTTTAAGTCTGTATGATGGCAGTAAATCTATGTTAAATGAGTTAATTTGATTTAATATGCATGTTATATATAATTTATGGGAATTTTCTACATAGTAGCGTTGCCCGGCAGTGGGGTTGATGGTCGAGGGCGTTACAATGTGGTGCTAGGGGAGGAGGCGCAAGGCCTCCAGTAGCATCCACGCTAGATGGGTCTACCCCCCAAGGAGAAGAAAAAGTCATTGGATAAGAGCAGATTGTTGTGGGGCATGTGATTGGATTGATGAGGTCCTTTCAAAGGATGCCAAAGGCCTTGATTAACCGTCTGGATAGAGATGAGGCCAGGGTGCCTGTACCCCCTGAGGGTCCACAATGCACCCCTAACGATATGGGTAGCATTCATAGAGAACTCGAGAAGGTTAAGTTTCCTGAGTTCTTGGGTGCCACGGATGGCATAGCTTCCAAGGCATGGTTCGAGAACATGCAAATGTGCTTCGCACTTCGCGACTACATATCCAACATGAAGGTCTACATGGCGGTCTTTCAGTTGAAGGGGAGTGTGCTTATATGGTGGAAGATGCTCTTGCCACAACTGAACATGGTCGTCAAAGACGTGTCATGGGAATTGTTCGAGGAGAAATTATGGGAAAGGTATTTGTCAGAGGAATCCATTGAGCACCAGCGCAATGAGTTCAATGCCTTGTGACAGGGCGTTCATATGGTGCCTGGGTATGAGGATCATTTCATGGATCTTCTTAGGTATGCTCCACATATGAACAACGAGAAGCTCAAGGTCAACAAGTTTGTGTTTTGCCTTAACATCAGCATTCATGCGAAGGTGAGGATCCTAATGCCTCAGACGTTGCATGATGTAGTCCAGAAGGCCCTCATAGCTAAGGAAGATCTGATTAGTGGGGGTCAGAGTTGGACTCCTGCAAGATGACTGATAGGAAAGGCGACTTCTGGTGTGCAGCAGCATTAGACACTAGCTAGACATCCATCGAGGTATTGAGGTACTCTGACAGGATCCATGTTTGCGACTCCATGAAGACCGACGCCTTAGCAGCATACTCCCTACAGAGGACCATAGGACCAGCAGTAGTGTCATCCATAGTAGTAGCAGTTCAGGCTTGTTCAGCAGAATAGACCAGGGTTTTAGGATGGTGGGTCATCAACTTCTACTTCGTGGACCAGGAGTACTGGACCGAAGGTCAGATGTTGGAAATGTGGAGAGACACATTACCAACGTGACTATATGGTTGAGAGGGCTAGAGCAGTCGGTTCAGTCGAACACACTACAGTAGGAGATTTGGGCAAGGCCCACTGGATTCATGCAGCGGTGAATAACTACCAAGACCATCACTAGTCTACTATGCTCGAGATGTTAGGTACCATCACTGACCATACCTTTAGTATTTTGATAGATCTCGGTGCTACAAAGAGTTGTATTTCTGGTGTAGCGCTAAAAATAATTAAGGCAAAGGAAGTTGAATAGGATGAGTTTAGTTACGTGGAAATGGCTTAGGGAGACAAGCAGAAGGTTGGAGGAAAGGTTACGGACTATAGCCTCAACCTGGGATATTTTGTAATGAAGTCCAACCTGTATGTCACGATATTAGGATATTATGATGTCATGATCAGTATGGACCGGTTGGAATCACATGATGCAATAATCAACTATAAGACAAAACAGTTGAGTTTGACTGATGATGAGGGAAAGAGATGAGTGATTGTTGGAAGAAACCGGGGAGTTTCCCTATGGTTCATCTCTTCCCTACAACTACATAAGAGTATGCACAAAGGAAGAAAGTTATATGAAATATTAGCGCTAAACGACAAGGGCGTGCTGGAAGGATTAGAAAACCTTTCGGTCGTACGAGAGTTTGCAGACGTGTTCCCAGAAGAGTTACCAGGTTTGTTGATCGAAAGAGAGCTAGAATTTACCATTGACTTAAAACCTGGAACTAAACCGATAGAAAGAACACCTTATCAGATGTCAATGCTTGAGTTACAGGAGTTGAAAATGCAACTAAGGGATTTGTTGGACCTAGGACTTATACGTCCAAGTGAGTCACCTTGGGGTGCACCTGTTACTTTCATACGGAAGAAGGATGGGTTGTGGAGACTCTTCATTGGATACCGTCAATTGAACAAGGCAACGATCAAGAACCAATATTTGTTGCTAAGAATAGATGATTTGTTTGATCAAATGAAGAGCGCGACATTTTTTTTGAAGATCGACTTGAGATCATGATATCACCAGTTACTGATCAAGGAGGAATAGATTCCTAAGACCACATTCAAGATGAGGTTTGGGCATTATGAGTTTACCATTTTACCGTTTGGACTGAAAAACACCCCAGGGGTATTCATGAGCTTGATGAATGGGGTGTTTTGCGAATACTTGGACAAGTTTGTTCAAGTATTCATTGACGACATATTGATACATTATTGTATGACGAAAGAACATGAAGAACATTTGCGCTTTGTACTACAGTGTTTACGAAAGAACAAATTATATGGGAAATTGTCGAAATTCTCTTTCTATCAATCGAGGATTCATTATTTGAGGCATGTTATCTCCAGTGAAGGCATCAATGTGGATCTAGTGAAGGTGGAGACTATTATGGAATGGTCTGCTCCGACGAATGCACCAAAAGTACATAGCTTCATGGGATTAGCTAGATAGTATCGATGGTTCGTCGAAGGTTTTTCGAAGATAGCAAATCTGATCATGGAATTGCAGAAGAAAAACAAGAAGTTTGTATGGACCAAGAAATGCACAGAAGAATTTTGAAAGCTCAAGGAGTTGTTGACAACACCACCGATACTAAAATTCCCTGACATGGATGAGGAATTATTGGTATGCACAGATGCATCCAAGGAAGGCTTAAGCAGAGTCTTGATGCGGGACGGTCGAGTGATCACTTACATCTCTAGGAAGTTAATAAAGCATGAGGATAACTACGTGATGCACAATTTGGATTTTTTGGCCATTGTGTATGCTCTAAGAGTATGGAGGCACTACCTGATTGGATGAAAATTCAAACCGAAAACAGACCATTGTGGTTTGCAGCACATTTTTACGCAAAGTGACTTGAATGCACAGCAAAGATGTTGGTCAGAACTTCTTAGCGAGTACAATTTTGAGATTACTTACATAAAAGGAACAGTGAACCGAGTGGCAGATGTGTTGAGTCGGAGACCCCGCATATTTTCGGTGATACCTCTTCAGATGAATCTTCGAGAAAATATTCTAACTATACAACACGACAATGACTGGTATAAAGGGGTTAAGGAAAATATCAAACAAGACACCATGTTGGTACCAAAATTTGAAGGATATGCTTTAGAAAACGACGGATTGATGAGGTATAATAATCGGATTTATGTACCACCTAATGACGAGTTGAGAATTTCGATCTTAAATGAAGCTCATAGAGCGGTGTACATGGCTCATCCAGGAGTCACGAAGATGAGTACAAACCTTAAGCCTTTATTCTTCTGGAAAGGAATGATGGCGGACATAGTCAACTACATGGCGATATGTCTAGAATGTCAGCAAGTGAAAGATGAACATAGACATCTGGCAGGATTACTACATCCCCACGCTATTCCAGAATCGAAATGGGAGGTCATTTCGATGGACTTCATTGTGGGATTGTCATTGACGGTAAGGAGGCACGACTCGATTTTCGTGGTAGTTGACACTTTGATGAAGAGTGCACATTTTATCCTTGTGCGTATGACGTATCAAGCACCAAACATAGCTAGAGTTTTTATCAATGATATTTTGAGATTGCATGGCGTGCCTAAGAGGATCATATCCGATCGAGGATCAGTGTTTATAGGATGATTTTGGACTAGTTTCCAAGATTCCTTGGGAACCCAACTTAAATTTGGTACCACATATCAGCTGGAGACAGACGGGAAAAGAGAAAGAAAGAACCAAATCTTGAAAGATATATTGTGTATGTATGTGATGGACCCAAAGAAGCGTTGGGAAGAGTTTTTTCCACTAGTAGAGTTTGTGTACAACAATAGCTATCAAAGCACAATTAAGATGGTGTCATTCGAGTTTCTTCACGAGAAACCATGTCAGACGCCTTTGAGTTGGGATCGACTTGAGGATAGGGTCCTAGTAGGACTAGAAGCAATCCAAGAAATGGAAGAAAAAATGCAAACAATAAAACAAAGGATCAAAAAAGAGCAAGATCAAAAGAAGAGTTATGTTGATGCGCATCGCGTTGATCATAGTTATGAAGTTGGGGATCGAGTCTTCTTACGGGTCAAACCGCACAAGAGTTTGATCAAGTTTGGAAATGGTGCTAAACTCTCTCCTAGGTTTGTGGGACCTTTCAAAGTTGTGGAAAAGAAAGGGCTCATGGCCTATCGACTATCCTTTCCTGATTCTTTGAGGCATATGCACGATGTTTTTCATGTATCTGTTTAGAGACATTATGTTAGTGATCCTACACATGTGATTGACATGAGTTCTTTGTAGGTGTCAGATGAGGGAGCACTCGCGGCAGGGCCAATCTGCATTATGGACCATCGCATTCAAAATCTACGACATCGAATAGTCGATCAAGTCAAGGTCCAGTGGGACAATTATAGTCCACACTCGGCTACCTGGGAGGACGCATATGATATGCGCTAGTAGTTTCCATTTTTGTTTGATAGTTAGACATTTAGATCTTTTCAATTTCTTTATTTACTACATTTATATACTATGAAACTTCAGGACAAAGTTTAGAACAAGAGCGGGTGTATGTAACATCCCTCTCTTGCGAGCACATGTTATTGACTTATTCTTTGAGGACACTTGCATCCAAGTGATCCGGTTTCAGTATATGGATGTATGTTCATTTATGGATTCTTATGATGATGTTGATGATTATGATGTTATGTTATTGGATATCTTTGTATTGACAAATTCTATTGACGAGTTTCCCCTGAGTGTGCAGGACACTTAACAGATTGAGGATGCCACTGGCATCAATGGACCTCCTTGGACTCTGGATTGAGTTAGGGAGTGGAATATATTGGTTTGGGTATTTTTATTTATGCATATGTGACATATGATAGGGTATATTATGATGTTGTTTATGGATATTGACAGTGTTTCGTTGATGGATGCAGGATGACGATTTCTTTCTAATCAGACTCACATAAGGATTAAAGGGGCCATGCACAACAACTAGATATTGAGGGAGAGGTGTGGCAGCAACCCTGCCACAGCCTACTAGCACTCGCGTCGTGGCTCAAATTCTAGGTCAACGATTACCTAGTTCGAGAGATCCACCATGTCATGAAGGCATACTGAGAGACTCGCTCGGGAAGATTATAAGGGGCACGCAATAAGGCAAGGTCCTTATTCCTTAGAGGCCTTTAGTCTCTCACAAGGTCACATGAATGGGTTATTGACTCCAAGGGTTGAACAACTACCAAAACCAGTCAAAGGCAAGTGGCACCCTTGGAGCATGTAGTGTGTCTTGAAGGGCACGTCGCATAATTAAAATTTGAATCAAAGGCGAGTGGCACCCTTGGAGCATGAAGTGTGTCTTGAAGGGCACGTTGTGGTATAAAATAAAAATTGATTCAATGAACCTAGGTGCCTAGACAACAATAATTTGTTTTGACATTGTCGGACTTAAAATAATTATTAAATGGGTAATTTTTAATAATTATAAAATCTCCTTAAAAATTCTAAGCCTAGTTAAAAATTTGAGCCTAAGTCTAAAGTGGGTAAGAAGACTAAAACTAAATTATAAATTAAATAAATGGGGGATGAAGAAAAATCAAGTTAGATATTGAAAGAGTAAAAATTGATATCTAAAGATTTAATTATATAAATGTGTGCAAGAGAATACTCAATTGGAAATTAAGATAAGAAAGGAAATAAATGTAAGAAAGGTAATAAATGTAAGAAGAATGTGGAAGCATAGAAAGTTATCTAGTCTAGTCTAACTAAATAACTTTCCTAAATTAAACACAACTAAGTTTTAGAAAGGTGTCAGTCATTAAAAAGGAAATAGAGGGAATAAAGGGATGACTAGGAATGATTTTACGAGCACTTTTAGGTTGGGTGAGGGAAATTGACATTTAATTAAATTAAATGGTGAATTTATTGGTGCAACTAAGTGAACGGGTGACAAGTGTACGGGGGGAGTAATTCCTAATTAATTTAAAAAGAAATGAATTAAATGTGCAAATGGAAAGTGGTTACTAAGAAAAATTATATAAAAGAAATGGATGAGAGGAGGAATGGATCATGACTGGTATGAGTAAGGTTATTCTGCAAAAATTTTGACAGATTTTACTTGTGAGAGTTGGGAAACCTAGCTCGAGAAAAAGAGTGGTAGCTCTACCTTGAGGTGAGTTGGGAGTTAGATTGTTCTCGTTGTGGTTGTGTGTGTCCCCTTTGTGGTTTGGGGGGCTAAGGGGGAAGAAGAGTACCCCTAGCCTTGGTTGGGAGGTATCGGTGAGGTCTCGACAATTAGCAAGCGAGAGCAAGGAGGAAACGACGGTTTTCGACGAACATCATCAAGTGCATCTAAGACGACAGTTATGGTATTTATTGAAATTTGTGATTTGAATTAGGATTTTAAATTGTACAATCGTGTTTTCTTTTTATTGTTTATTGTGTTGAAAATTTTAGGATGGAATAGACAAGCCATTGATGTTTTTTAAATTCTAGAAGTGATTCCTAATGATTTCACTACCTTTTTAATTAATTATGAGCTCGAATGTTTGTTTATAGAATGTTGATCCTTGTCATTCTAGTTGAGATCTGGCCATGACTTGTTCCCTTGATTTCACACCAAGCACTATCTTAATCTTAATCTTAGGTGATGTCGCTAACAGTAATTTTTTTATTTAGAGCTGAGTTGGTTTCCCTCTGAACCTCGCCACGATTTGCCCCTTCGATTTTTCTCTCTGGCAAGGTCGCTTCCTTACTGGACTTCATTCTGATTCCACTTTGATATTTATCCACTATCTATTAAATTTGGACTGGTGTGGATCATTTTTGTTTGAATTTTTAATCTGAACTTCCCAAATACCTTGAACCTACTGATTAAATCAAAATCCAATGCCCGTATCTTGTTGGGTGAATGGGTAAAAATTCCTTGAATCTACAATTTAAATCAAAAAGAAATTCTCTTTGCCTTGCTGGGTGAATTGGTAAAATTTGAATGTATAGTTTAAACCAAATGAAATTCCCTTTATCTTGTTGAACGAATTGGAAAAAGTACTTGAATCCTTTGCCAAATTTGGGATATTCCCTCTACGAATTGACCCTCTCTACCATAATTTTGATGGTAGATGGTAACCAAAGTGATCATCGATTTTACCTTCTTTTACACCATGAAGTATTTCTTTAAATCTCAACGATTTTACTCTCTTTCACAATGATTTGTCTCCCCAGGCTCATCAATTTTACCTTCCTTCACACAACAAATTATTTCCTTTAGATATCAGCAATTTGACTCTCTCTTACACAGTGATTGGTCTCCCCAGACTGATCGATTTTACCTTCTTTTACACAGTGAATTATTCCTTTAAATATCAGTGATGTTACTCTCTCTTACACAGCAATTCGTCTCCAAAGGCTCAGCGATTTTACCTTCCTTCACACAGTGAATTATTTCCCTGAAATCTTAGCATTTTTACCTCCTCTTACACTGCGGTTGGTCTCCATAGGCACGGCGATTTTATTTTTATTACACAACGAGTTGTCTCCATTTCTCAATGAAATTTCCTCTTATCGCCTCAACATCTTTACTATTGTGCCTCACCCTTCACCGCAACGTTTTTATTGTTGTGTTTCCCTAAACTTCAGCATTTTCTTGCTGCATTTTTCCTTACTCGGCGAACCGATATTCACTCTACGTTGAGCCCAAAATTTCTCCCTTCTTCCTGGCGTTTTTCCTGTATTCTCATTTATTTCATTAAATCTCATAAACCAATTAAAACACTATTCTAAGATCATGAAGGATTGTTTCTGGTTGAAATTTCATTTCTATTAAAATTTGGTTATAGATCTAAACCTTAGTACTTTGAATTGGATATGGATTAGACTGTTCCCTTGAATATGGTTCTAATTTCCACTTTTTTCAACTTGGAATAGTTGTAAAACTTTTAGTTACTCACTAGATTGCATCAACATCTTTACTGATGCGCCTTACCCTTCACCATAGCGTTTTTATTGTTGTGTTTCCCTACACTTCAACGTTTTCTTGCTGCGTTTTTCCTTACTCGATGAACCGATATTTACTCTGTGTTGAGCCCCGAATTTCGCCCTTCTTCCTGGAGTTTTTCCCGTATTCTCATTTATTTCCTTAAATCTCATAGACCAATTAAAACACTATTCTAAGATAATGAAGGATTGTTTCTAGTTGAAATTTCATTTCTATTAAAATTTGGTTATAGATCTAAACCTTAGTACTTTGAATTGGATATGGATTAGAATATTCCCTTGAATATGGTTCTAATTTCCACTTTGTTCAACTTGGAATAGTTGTAAAAAATTTAGTTACTCACTGGATTGCATCAACAGTTTTTCATCGTCGATTCTTACCCTCCATTATGATGTTGACCCTTTTCTTTTTAATTTAAAGACGAGTTTCGGATTCTACCATAACTTTTTATGGTGGTAACACCTATTATTCATATGGTTAAGTTCCTATTCTAAGATGGAACTCACCTTAGCCACCTAATCATTTCTTGGTTCAACACCTAGTTATTGTAACCTCACTTGTTAGCATTTCATAACTGAATCCTTAATGTACCTCTCAGTAAGTAAACTCTTAGGAACTTTGTAATGATGATAGGTGAATAACCATTCTATTTTGGTCCTTGGAACCTTCATGATGTTAAACTATCATATCACCTTTAAGTTGGACAGATGATTTACTTATGGTTTACAAATTTTATGAAAACAAATTGGTGGGTCACTGGGCGCCTAGAATAATGGTGAGGCGTGATTAGATAAGTGATTATATTTATTGGTGTGCCTCGATTAATTTCAAGGTGTGACCACTTAATTAATTATACCATTTGTGTTCCATGAATAGCATTGATGTATGATGAGATGTGTATAATTTACTCTTGCTTCTCCTAAATTGATGTATGATTGATTGAGTAGATAGGTTTGTTGCGCCATGAAATAAATCAATAGTTTACTCTAGTGAAATGAATAATTAATGATTGATGAATGATGAATTATTAAGTTATAAATTTACTTGCACCATGAATTTAATATCGATGTATGACTGGTTAAGTAGCTAGACATCCTTGCACCATTTATTATGTTGACGTATGCTTGTTTTTAGTTTAATTGTTCTTGCATCTTTATTGTTGATGTGGGAACGATTAAGTACTGGGATTTAATGCGCCTTGCAATGGTGTCAATGTAAAAACGATTTAGTAATTAGATACTCATGCATAATTAAATTATATGTTGAAGTATGATCTCCTAATTGAATAGATGAATTGCGCACAATGAATGGTGTTGGTTTATGTCTAATTCAGAATTTGGATCACGCGTGCACCTAGAGATAATATTGATTAATGAAGAATTAAATGGTTTATTAATCACGAGCCTTGAAGTGAAGTAGATGTCTTCTTTTGCGCCTTCTCTTATGTTGTTGTATGATTGAATTAGTAATTAAATTTCTCTTGCGCCATGGAAATTTTATGATGTGTGATTGGTGTTAGAACTCTATCGCGTCATTGGTATCGTTGATGTTGTTGATATATCTAGTTGGTTTTTGGACTTGTTGTGTTAGTGAGATGTAGACACCTCCTTGTTCCTCAGAACAGTCGCAAGCCCTGAGACCTTAAATGGTCAAAATCAATTGGATCTTGGGCTTGAACGTTGCTTATGTGTCTTGGAGGTCCTAACCTTGTAGGGTAGGTCAGGCGGGTAGTCATTTAATATGCATTATCTAGTTTATCATTGTTTATAAATTGTGTCAAGATGATTTTGATGTGCTAAGCGGCAACGCTATTTATGTTTATGTGTCGCTATCCTTTTTGTTGATGCGTTGAATGTGTCTTTATTGATTCAATGACGAGTAGTTGGTAATGCTTTTACTTATGATGTTGTTGATTTTACATTACTATGATTTATATTGTTGACGTTAATTTCCTAATGAAAAAAAAATTACCTATTGTGCTTCGATTTTTCTTAGGCGTAACGTGAGGGGCGTTACATGCCACATGGGTGTTAGGAAAAATAACTATCTCTGCATTCTTTTGCAATCATTGCCTCCAAAGGCATTTGTTGTTACATTATTATAGTTATGTTAGTACCTTATAAAATCAAATATAGTCTCCCCATGAGCAATAACATTAAATTTGTATGATAGCATCATAAGCATGAATGAATAGATGTAATACTTGAACAACTCCTAAATCTCTGAATAATTTCTATGTATGTTGAATTTTTTTATAGAACATTAGTAATCTACATGTTTTCATAGAGAATATTTAATTCCAATGAAATATATGACTCAATATTTGTTTCTAAGGAAATAATTTACAAAAACCAATAAGTTCTCGGAGCTGGTAAAGTTAGCAAGTACAAATATTGAAAAACTATGTTTACGAAGAGGTTGCAATCAACAATATAACTAATGTTCCATTTCAATTACAAGCCATGATTCTATTAAATGAATTTACTTTACCCATCTATATTTTTTTCAGCTATGATGTTGTAGATAACATATTTATCAGAAGGAAAAAATTAAAAATGAGATGACAAAAAGAAAGGAAAGTGTAATTCAAATAGATTCCAAAAACTTTTTGAGAACACAATGTTTAGAAGCATAAAGAACATGAATACATAAATAATGAAATTATATTACATCATCACATTGAATATAAGTAGCTAAAGGGGGATAGTGAAAACCAAAATATGGTAGTATTGTGATAAAGAATGCCTAAAGAATTTATAGGTCTTCCCTAGTAAAGCAAAGTGAAATGTAGTAAAACATGTGACAATGTTGGTCCAAATTTCTAAGGTCAGTGTTAGTACCATATATTGGAAATAATTCATTCCCTACAATTAACTTGGAAATTCAATATGGAACTACCAAATGAAGCATGGGCATTTCTTTATCAAAAACTATGAAAAATTTACCTTGAACCTCCCATAAATTATTTAATTTATATTGATATTGAATCATAGCGCTCATATCAGAGAATAAAGGATTTTCTGAATCCCTAACATAAGCATAAACAAGTGTTCTTAGCAAGAATTCAAAATGCATCTTCATTATCTATCAACCGAATTGAGAAGACACGAGTCTAAAATATTTAATGTCATAAAATACATAGAGAGAAATCTATGTAATACTTGAACAACTTAGGAGAATGGAAATAAACTCAAGACATGACATAACAAGCATAGGATTAGTATGGATTCTAGGAAAAGAATCATGGATAGAAAACATTTAAAGAGGGACATGCATAAACTAAGGAAGATAAAAGTGTTAAGGAATGAATGAATGAGAATTTGGCTAAGGGTGAGGTTTTAAGCAGAGAAGATTTTCCCGATGTCGATGATCAGTAGAGTTTAAGGAGATGGTACTCAATGAATAGACCAAAACAACCCTTTCCATCCCATCAAGAAAACATGGGAAGTATGTCATTGAGAAGAATATTTGTGATGTTGTTTGAATTCAATATTACACCCTTGGAATCTTGGTTCCAACTTCAACATCTACATATAGCACAACAACATATGATTCAAGGTGAACTTTTTCATATCTACATGCTCTAATTTTATTTCCTACTCATCATCTTGCAATACAAGTAAAGAAAGTATTTGATGCAATTACACATATACTGGGTTTATCAATAGGTTTTGTAGTTGGATGCCGACAATGTTGATTATGGTGGTGACAATGATGATGAAAACAATGATCAGGGCATTGAAAATGATGATGATATGATGACGATGACAATGATTATGACGATGAAGATGATGATGATGATGATGATGATGATGATGATGACAATGACGATGATGATCATGATAATGGAAATGATGATGATGATGATGATGACAATGAAGATGGCGATGATGAAAATGAGGACGGTGACAATGACAATGTGAAAACGATGAAAAATGTGATGACAATGAAAATGATGATGATGACGATGACGATGGATATGATGAGGAGGAGTAGGAAAACGATGATGATGATCATGACAATGGAAATGATGATGATGATGATGATGATGACAATGACGATGATGATGATGACAACTGTGACAATGAAGATGACGACGATGATGATGAAAATGAGGATGACAAGGATGATGATGATGACAATGACGATGACCACAACAATGATGATGATGACAATGATGATGAAAATGAAAATGAATATGATGATGATGATGATGATGGAGACAACGAAAACGTCAATTACAGTGATGAAATTGATTATGGTGACGATGATGATGACAACGATAATGAATTCAATGACAATGATGACGATGACAATGATGATGAGTATTAGGATGTTGACAATGTTGATTATCGGTGGTGACAATGACGATGAGGATAACGATGATGAAAATGATCATGAAAATGGCAATGATGATGATCATGACAATGGAAATGAAGATAATGATGACAATTATGATGATGATGACTGCGACAATGATGATGACGGCGACGACGACGACGATGATGATGATGATGACAATGACTACGACCAAGACAACGATGAAAATGACAACAAAGACAATGATAATGATGATGATGATGATGACACCATGATGATAATCATGATAGTGATGGCGATGACGATGAGGAGGAGGAGGAGGAGGAGGATAAAAAAATTTATTATGATGATGAAAATGACGATGATGATGGTGATTAACCCATATAAATAAATACTTTAAAGAGAATAAATCATATAAAAGATATAATCACATACCTCCTACATTTCAACACTTCTGCAATATCATTCATCGTCTTCTTCTTCATCCAACTCTACATATGTATCATCTGGTTCAGAATCAAGATTGAAAGGATTGGCCATATCAACATCATCATCAATATTATTTTTGATAATATCATCATCGATATCATCATCGAGAATATTGTCATCTACATCTAGCTCAACTTATTCGACTTATTCATCTTATAGTACATCTACCTCATGCTCCTCTACATCTTCTTCTTATTCAATACCATATTTTTCTAGTACATTATACTTTACAGGCCTTCCTCTTGGATCATATCTAACAACATACGACCAACCTGCTTTACATGGAACCTCTGAATAAAAGACTTTCTCACATTGTCTTGAAAGAACATAAGTTTATGTACCCGACTCAAATGTCCTTATATTAACCATGGTAAATTCATTGGAATTCTAAATAACAGTTATATTTGGATAATTTTCATTCATCTGTAACCTATACCATTTGATCTCGAACATAACTAACTTGAATGATTTAAAGTTGCACTTGATTATATCATCCAAATACCCATAGTATATATTTTTCGATATTTTTGGATGTCTGACACTTCTTGAGGAAATATTAGTGACCTAAAAGAATACAATTATCACACAATCAAAGTTTTTCTTCTTGTCATCCAACTTTTTGATTTGAAATTTATGACCATTGCACCACATAGCCTTGTGGTGTGTCAGCTACAATATGTCTGACATGTAAAAATGCATTATCTATCAATAAACATATTTAGACTTAGTAAAAATTTATAAAAAAACACACCACATAGATTAATATAATGAAAAAAACTAAAACGTGATGTGGGTGAATAACATACTTTCCTACTTATCTTTTAAACGATATGCTAAATCAATTTCCCTCTTAGCAATATTGGTATCTTGATTACATCGAACTTCTTTAAGCAAAAGTAGCCACCCCTTCCCATGATAACCTACCATTACATTGTATACATCGATGTATACATACCTTCATCCAAACAAGATTGTTTGCGATGTATAAATGTAGTGCATCCCATTCTCGACCAATTGTATGAAAAAAGAATACAAACTACTAATTAGAATAAGATTAATAATGGATGGAAGCTAAATAAAAATTAAATAAGTACAATATAGAAATAAATCAATATTAATGCAAAGTATTATAGATCTCTACAATCTAATCACCTTTCTAGTATTATAAATCTCTACCATATAATTATCTATCTAGCTTCTTAAATATTCATCCACATCTTGTACAATAGTATTTCTACTACTACTAGGGACATATTTATCCGACGACAGATACCTAGGAGGATTTATCTTTATAATTACAAACAATCAATAACATTGGTGTATATAAAAAATATTAAAATGAAAGAAAATTTTATAAATACAGTCAACACAAAGGCATATATAATGAACTAACTTACCATGGGACGATATGTATACCCCCATTCGCAATGCCCATGCCTCCAACAATGTATTTCAATTGTTTTTCTTACAAGTCTTCTTCTATTAAAGCCCCTGCATTGATTGCAAGGGAAATAAAATGTATCATCACCATGTGTCTCCAATGTTGCCCTTAACCTAGCAAGCATCCTTTCACTCTCTTCAGGTGTAATCCTTGGCATTGGGATTTCGTATATTTACAAAAAAATCCACTTAAGCAATATAAATACAATATACGAATATATTATGGTACAAATGTCATCGAATATTGACCCCATATGTACTAGAGAATTAAGCCATTGTCGTCATAGATTTATTGAAGGTTTATAACAGTAATCAACAATTAATCAAGAAATCAAAACCATACATTTTTACCACATAAGTTCCAAAGCTTCACTATAAGCAAGTAATAGAATCAAACAATAAAATAGAACTAGACCTAGGCAAATTGTATATTAATTAAATTGAATTGAGTAGACATGCTTACACCTATTTCCTAGGAAACAATTTGTGTCCCCAAATAAAATAGGGTCTAAGGGTTAGGGATCCAATGTGGGTATTTAAAAGGAGACAAAGAAATATTAAAAATTTGTAACCTTCAAAGTACAAAATCCGAGCAATGTAGATCAAGAATTGGATCCGAGGCAAGTAGCGCATAGAAAAAAGACTAATAATACATGCAACAAACAATGATTAGAAAAATATTTTATAATCATCACACCTACAACAAAATAGTCAAAATCACTTACCATTGTCGGTCTTCAGATGAACATTGACTATTTCAAAGTTGACCAAGTCAATGATCGTTAAACTATTTTCAAATGGGTAGTTGGAATTACCTAAATCCATCGATAAATCGACTAACTATCGTCACAAGATCAATGGATGTTGAACTTCGTTGCAAGTATGATGTACATTGGGGTGCCTAGAAAAAAAGTTATTTAAATTTTAATAATCATGTCGTAATTTGCGATTGTATGATTAATTCTATCCTTATCATCGGAAGTTTTTGTTGAATTTTTACCCCATATGTAGTAGTGACCCCTGTACCAGTGGAAGGAGTGGAGCAAGTAAATAATGTGAAGCTGATAATAAGGATTCCTTTAAAGAAGGTTTTTATTCCACCACCCCTATACAGAGACACCAATTCAACCATAGGAACTAAGGTTCTCCTTCCCACTTGGAATGAATTTTTCATCAAATTCGAGGATGAATATTACCCTGCATCAACACCACTCAGTGACCCAACCATCAGGGAAATAGATGATCAGGTCTTCTCAAATGTCCAACACTCACAGTTACATATGGTTGCAGCAAGGGCTCCCATATTTTTGTGTGTTAAATAATTAGATTGGATTATTAGCCATATTGATGGGAAGAATATCATAATTAATGATGAGCAATGGAAGTGTGTGGGTAATTTTATCCCTATTAAGTTTAGAAAGTATTACAAGATTCCCAAACTTGAGTTATTAATCAACAACGATTTTGTGGTATCGATTCACAAGTAGCATGATGTGGGAAAACTAGTGGCTAGTTGGTGGAAAGAAGATAGGAAATTCATCAACATGACTTCAAGATGGTACAATATAATAGGTCTGAGGGAACCTTATATGTATCGGATGGTCTTGATTTTCCATCTGTGTGGTGAGAAGGATTGTTCATGATTTAATAAGGCTTGGATGCCATTAGAATATACATTAGCTACTATTGGGGTAATATTCAATAGGGGCGCCATCATTGCAAAACAGATCAGCGACCGAATTCAACGAGATCAAAGCCCTTTTTTCATGTGAAGTGCCCTCATTTTGTTGGAACCTTTAACAGTACTGAGAGGGGGGGGTGAATCGGTACTAGAAAATTTTATCCATTTTCTACTTTCAACACATCATGTAAACATTACACAGTTGACAACACTAAAACAACATACAATAGTCATGCACAATACACAATGATTTTACGTGGAAACCCAAAACGGGAGAAAACCATGGAATGTTTTTCTTATATCAAACAAAGATTACATTCATTTTATTTATGAGCACCAACTCAAAGGAGGATCCAACCCCCTGGATTTACCATCTTCAATTGGAAGGAAGCACCAACTCCCTAGCTTTACCAACACCAATTGGAAGGAATTCCCAACTCCCTAGGACACAAGCACCAACCTATAGAAAGGACACCAATCCTCAATGAGCTCCAACTCACCCTGGCACCTTTTTCTTGTATAATTACATTCAAACTTTCTTGTTGCTTATGCAATAGATCTAACACACAATATTGAGCCTTAGTTGTTGTCTACCTTATTCCATTCTCTACTGCCTCATCAAGACCATGTATCCTCTATCATCTCAGTTTGCTTAATATAGAGGTAATCATTCTTGTAGTTTCCTTCAAGTCCACCTAGTAAAGAACCCCAGTCATTTGCTCAATATTCCTATTGTTGCTTCAAAACAACTCTCTGTCCTTTTCATTTGTTGTTGTTTGCTAGACTTCCTTCTAGCAAATTAATCTTATAAGAAGTCATCACACCACACTATCTACCATGTCCTGCTTTGTTCTATTTACCTCTGCATTCGTAGTAGCATCCAGAACTTAAAATTCCCTCCACGTATTTATGTAATTTTCATTGTTTAGAAACCCCTCGAATCTTCTAAACCATGAACTTGCCTAAGAACCCACTCGCGAGTCACTTAGTTGACCCCATTCTACACAGAAAAAAAAAATAGATTATGGAAGTTTCAGATTCATGTCTATTTGTTCAGAAAAGGAGCCAGAAGTTTACTGCTCATTTTCTTCACAACCATCGTGCACCTGCAATCATGCAAAAATACAAAGCCCATACCTATCTTTCCAATTTGCTCAACCTACAATTCCAGAGACCAAGACATAGCGCACTTCCTCCTTCTCTCTCTTGATACTACCTGCAATATCAGAGACCAAACAACCCCATACCTGCAATATGATTTGGCCCAAGGAACTCTTGCTACAACTCAGATACAATGGGCGTTGGACCAGACTTTGTCCTGAGACCAGCACCTATGTGGAAACCTCTGGGAATGCTCTGAGGGATGGAAATCAATATCGACCCCGGGAACACAAAACCCATATGCTCGATTTCTAAATAAGAGTGTGCAATCCTATCAAGCAACAATACTAAGTGCAGGAAACATACGGGGATACAGAAATTACAATAGAGGTATGGAAACGGTTTACTTTAGGTTTACTTCAACATTAATGTTGCTTCGTCATTGGCGCCATGAAAATTTTTAAACATTAACGTTGATTTGTTTTCCTTGGCCTCATGCCACCCATTAATCGTTGCTCCAACGTTTCCATCTTCACTCTTTGACATTCCAGGGGTTTCTTGGGCAACCATTAATGATCTATACACAACAATCACACAATTGACACCACATTACTAATACGAACAATGAATTTGCAGCTTATTCATCATGCTCTCTCAAACAATCTATGAACTTGCAGCATGCACCTATCAAACTCCTCATACCAACTATCCAACATGCAACTTGATTAACAATCATATGATGTTGGCTTACCATTGTTGTCATCCTAACACAGACAACTTGTCATCAATGACATTGTCATTCAAACAATCTCCTCTTACAGGATTGACATCAATGACACCATTTGAACAACACATTTTACATGGCTTCTTATTTGTTGGATGTTGCGTGTGCCAAGAAAGTATTTTCTAATATGAATTTGAGTTGGCATATGTCATAACCACCTATTCATGTATACGTCATCATGTTGTGGAAGAATAAATACAAGAAGTCATACTCCATGATATGTGACCTTATCATGTTCATCTTTATTTCATTGTCTTTTGCAAACAATGCCCTAGGTTATTAAAATAGGCAAATAAAATCCTATCACATGTTAGAAATTGGTATATGGAAGAGAAATACACATATATTAGAATTTTGGGGGCAATTGGCTCCCCTCGCCTATTACCTACATATGTCCCTGACAAGCTTGTCTTAGGGGGAATTTGTTATCGAATTATTCTTTAGGGGTTTAATTCTTCGTTGGTTAAAGACAAAAAGAGATATTTTATCCCCTAGGGTTTTCGACTAGGATATTACTTCGTTAAGGATATTCCACGGGCTAAGTAGGAGGGGTTAAGTCATTTAGAATATAGATTTAACTAGAAGGTTCTAAAAGCATGATCTTGAAGGTATGGTGCTTAAACATGTTGAGCAAGTTGTTATGTATTGGCCTTACTCCCATGAAAAATGAGATGAGGAGGTGTTTACTAAAAATGCACAGACTTGGACTAAGGTTTTGAAAAGAAAAGTTAATACCAATATCATTATATCCAAAACTCTCTCTCTAGAGGAAAAAATAGAGGTTATGACATAGAGTGTTGTAGCGACAACGAAGAATGTGATAGTTGAGAGAGAGGCAAAGGAAGCAAGGGGAGTGGAATAAATTCGATTGAAGGGGGAATCCAAGCATCAAGCCATTGAAGAATAACACAATAGGGAATTTCAAGAGCAGGAACTTCATTGAAAAATAGAAGAAGAGTCGCATAGGAAAGAGGCCAAGGATGTTTCTCATGGAGAGATTGAACAAAGAAGAAGGAAACTTGAAGGAAAAAAAAGAAGGAAGGCTCTAGCGGAGAAAAGGATTAAAGAGAGGGAAGAAAAGGATAAAAAATAATTGATGAGACAACAAGCATTACAAGGAAAATAATAAGAGGAAGAGAAATCCAAACAGATGGAGGAAACCCAACTAAATACAGGAAAACCCACTAATCAGTTAAAATATGTTCATTCTACAGAAATCCCTCCTCATGGTACAATAGATTTAACAAGGGGTGAGGAGGAGGTAGTGAAGGTCAAAGTCCCAATAGTAAATGAAGAAGATCTAAAAGATGAAGAGATATCTCAGGACCCAAATGTTGAAAAGACAACTCAGGAACCTGTCAAATAATCACCACATGAACCCATAGAGGGATTAGTTCCATAGTTCAATAGAACCGAAACCAATAAGAAACAAGAAGTAGCTAATGAAAATCATGAGTTAGAAAAGAGAGAAGAAACCAGTGTAATGTCTAATATTGGGAAGAAGCGGGGAGAAGCTACATTGGGAACTATTGAAAAGGATCAATTCCTTGTTCAAACCACCACAAATGATACCAATATATCTTCTATAGTTTAAGTACCTAGTAAGGACCAGCAACAAGTAGAGTCGGTCACAGAAAAGGAAGGTAATCAACTAGACCAAGAGCG
>ML805407.1:16109-28371 GCA_009831015.1 Picea engelmannii | reverse complement strand
GTCGTTAGGTAAAAGTGTGTTTCTTTAGTATGCATTAGTATGCATTTGTAGTTAGGCAATCCGACGGTCACGATATGTTCCCTACATAGAGTGATCCGACGGTTCATACTCTCCTCGATCTTAACGGCCATTGATCCGTGGATTAACACCCGATTGGTCCATGATCTCTATTTAAAGAGCATGGAGGGTCAATTGCCGATGATCGATTGTGAGAAACTCTCTTGTAAAATATCTCTGTAATCTTTTTCTTTGCATTAATAAACCGCTCCAAGTGGCCGCATTGGCTGGGGCTGTGGATGTTTCCCCGTAGGGGTTTTACCACGTGAAAACATTGGTGTGTTGATCTTTGATCTGGTTATGTGAGTGGTTACTGAAGGTGTTCATCCTCTACTGGAATACCTGTGTTGTCGAACAACAACTTCTTCTCCAGGATGTTTAGAATATCCTTCATGTTCATCCCCCAGTTCTTGATCATTGGTTTTATCCATTAGGGCACATCCATATAGAAAACTATTTGGCATTAAGTTCATAACATTTATCCATTATGGACAAGTTTTCTCAGAATGGTTGGCTTGATGGTAATTGAAAAAATTATTTGAAGCTACTTCTCCTAAATTAATACTCAAGTTACTTGGAGAAGGTTCAATAGCCTTGAAAGGAGTAGGTATTTTAAAGAAAGGTCTATACGGTATTTGAGTGGATGAACCTTCTCCTACATTCCTTTTCATGTACACTATCTCATTAGAGTTTTTTAATCATCCTTTGTAAACTCTCCATATCAATTGTATCCTTTTCATTGCTTTCAAGAGGTTGTTTACCTTTTGGTATTGAAAACAAAATGCCCCTTTGGGTTGTATTGTTTCCTTTTTTCCTAATGAAATATGACTCTCCTTGCAACCTTTCATTTCAAATTTTATTTTTTTGGCTTCCTCAAAATTAGTAGCCAAGGTACCCTTATTTTCCCTTTTGATAAACATAGATATTGATGCTAGAATGGATTTAGCATAAAATTCAATTTGTAACTCTTGAGCATGGGTTGTTCCATGATGAAATGTGTTTAGGATTGTAGTAAAATGTTGATTGAAATCCTCGACCTTTTCATTGGGTCCCATGGTAGCAGTGAATAACTCAGCCATTGGTGCCCCAATTGTAGTTTCTTCTTTGCATTAATCTAAGAAATCCTTTTAGAACTTAGTCCAATTGGCTACAAATTGAATAGGTAGATTGAAATACCAAGCATAGGATGATTTCTCAAAGGTTTAAGAGAAAATATGACAGACCACATCCTGATGATGGATGTTAATCAACCTAATAGTGAGAATAAACTTCTTAATATGATCTTTGGGAGATCCACATGTTTTTGGATCATACTTTGGAAGTAATTTTTCTGGATGCTTGGGTAAGTGGTGAAGCAAACCAGGTAATGTTAAAACATCCCTGGCCAACAAGGGTTGGTTTTTATTGTTGTTCTTATGTTCCATGTTATCAATGTATCTTTCTGAAGCCTCTGATTCTAGTTCTGATTCTTCCTCTTCAAGCTAATATTAACCCTAATTATCATAATAATTACTTACTGGAGGAGTTGCAACACATATAATTATAATAAAGTATATCTTTCAATGAAGATTGAAATGAAAAAAGACAAGAAAATATAGAACACATGAACTTGAAGGGAATAGGCCAAGTGAATATTAGTTTGGAAAATAAGTTACAAGAACTTACAAGCCATGTATGATGCTGCAACACCTTCTCCAAGTTATCCTCATCCAAAACTTGCATGAAAGTCTTGGGATCAAAATACTAATGCTTCAATGGATTTCCTTCTCTTAGGATCAAAGGTTTGACACTTGAAATCTCCCCCCCTTCACCTTGGAAATGCCTTCAATTTATATGATTGGAAGGCTTAACTACCATGATATAATAAAGGAAATGGTTGAGTATATGTCTCAATGATTTGGTATTTTATCCTAATATGATGCCATAGGATAAGATTCGACCCAAAACAACCTCCTCCTTAAAGAGTTGTCCCTTAAGAATAGTTGATGTACGCCCTCTTTTCCTCTAACCTCATTGGTGCCCCCTTAGAGTGAGAGAAAAAGTGCCAATGTCACCCCCTAAGAAAGGAAGGGGGAGCACTGGAACTCCCTCAACATGAGTAGGGGAGTGTCACCCTTCTAAAATGCCCCAAAATGGTCAAAATTTTCAAGAAAAAGGTGTGGTTTCAGACCCCAAATGGTTGGTTTTCTCTTCCAAATTGACCTATGGATTGTGAAAAATGTATTTCATGGTGTCAATGGGTTTCAACACTTAGAAAAGTGAATGAGACACTTGGTAAGGTACACACGACACTTGAGACAGTGCATGTGACACTTAGCAAGGTCCATACGTCACTTTGTGACACTTGCGACACTTAGGGTGCAACACTTACGTGTGACATTTTGATGTGTAACAGATGCCCCCTAAAGTGTGAGGTCAGAAGAGAAATTGATGGTTGAAACACTTTACAAATTATTAAATGTAAGGGTGTTGGGAGTAGGAGAACTGATAGAAGCTGCAAACAATCATCAATCAATATACATATATGTTTCATTTATGAGGAAGGCATACCTATGCTCAGAACACGAGTTGACTCAAAGCATGGTCACTGACCAGTACACTGCAGATCCATGAGAATACTAACTAAGGATATGAACACCAGAGATACAATGTGGATCCATACCTCCATGACATGAACTGATCCCAGCCATAGAAAATACATAGTGGAGATACGAGAAGACAAAACATAGCCACAAATCAATACAATGTGGATGTATGTGACATTATATATATATGTAAGATTTCCAGCATGGAGATTGTACTGAAATATTTTACATGCTCAAATTATCTCCATCGCATACTGGGAAAAACACATAACAAAGTGAGCACCTAACCTAGGGTCTTCGTCCCGATCCCTAAACGGTACGAATCTAGCCATTTGAATAGATGAATTGATGTCGAACATGGTAGAAACCACTTGATTATTGGTCATTGAGATATGCCTTTAACAAATGCGAGGGAAATCACCAATGATGAAAATGATTCCCAAGGTACCTTTAGTACATTCGAACGAATGTGAATAAATGAGCTGAGGTGGAACATTCGTGGAATCATTCGATCAGAGGTCAATGGTGTAAACCTACCGTCGAAAGCGAGGAGGCCTAACATTGAGACATGCACGTCCCAAGGTACTAACTAGTTTCTAAGTCTAATTCTTGGATAATGTGTTGAAGTCGACAGTAACAAACTCATTGAAGGAGGGCCATGATGTATCTCTCATCATCGACACAAAATTGACACAAGAAAGTGATGTAAGATGACATATTAAATGAGTATGGATTGACAGAGGAAATGGAAACTGGTAATATTGCAAATGGGATGGTTTGAAGTGAAACTTCCCTTGAACATAGTGATGCATGACACAAGACTTGGAAACTTTGACTCAGTGAGTACCAAGAACATAATGTGACAATAATAAGAACACTCTTTGAATAGAACGTAAAAGTATAACAACACATGAAATTGGTATGACTCAAAGACAAGTAGATTTCCCAACTATAAGATGAGACACAAACATGTGCCATGTTCAAGGGAAACAATAATAGCTGCCATAATGGATTCAAAAAAACTTGACCCACTTCCTTCAATTTCCCCCCCACCATGATTGGTGAGTACCTTTTTGTTTTTTAACAAGCTTGAAGAGGATAACATGTGATCGGTATGAATCACCTTCGATGAGTCCCTCTTCCAATGTTTAACGAACCATAAGAAGTAAGGATTCATTTCTGTATCGGTCCTGGAGATTGGACTCACATAGGTCCTTCAATGCATAATTTTATGATCCCAAATAAGGTAAACTTGGTGGTTTTTCACATTTAGAGAGTATGAAAAGAACTTAAAGATGACTCTATGGGTGAATTTTTCATAAATTTAGTCTCCCAAGCTCGAAAAAAGTGTAAAACAATACAAGGGAGAACTCTTCTAGTCATGCTTGACTAGAGTATTCCTTTTTCGTAATTAGTCTTGCGAGGCTGAAAAAGAGATAAAATACCACTTGAAAGACGCCATTTCAAACCTTTTAATGAGTCTGAAAGGAAAAAAGATCACTCGAAAATCGTTTCATGTTTAGGGAGTCTAAAAAGAGATAAAAGGAGACTCAAAATATTTACTTTTTTGTATAGATTTTACGAGTCCAAAAAAGAGATAAAATTATACTCGGTAACCTATTCTCATGTATTAACGATCACGATAAAGAACAAATACTGAGCTCGGTAACCTATTCTCATGTATTTACGAGCACGAGAAATAAAAAATGTTCGACAACACAGGTATTCTAACAGAGGATGAACACCTTCAGTAACCACTCACATAACCAAATCAAAGATCAACACACTGATGTTTTCACATGGTAAAACCCTACAGGGAAACATCCATTACCCCAACCAATGCGGCCACTTGGAGAAGTTTATTAATGAAAAGAAAAAGATTACAAAGAGATTTTACAAGAGAGTTTCTCACAATCGATCATCGACAAATGACCCTCCATGCTCTTTAAATAGAGATCATGGACCAATCAGGTGTTAAGCCACAGATCAATGGCCATTAAGATCGAGGAGAGTAAGAACCGATGGATCACTCTATGTTGGGAACATATCGTGACTTTCGAATTTCCTAACTACAAATGCATACTAAATAAACACACTAGAAAACACACTTTTACCTAACAACACAATAGACCAAGTAGATCTTAACTAAATCCTAAGTGTATAAATATCCTAACATCCCCCCTTAAGAACAACTTGGGATAAGATTGAAGGATTTACAATAGTGACACAATAGGAGAAGGAAGGAGGAATTAGAGCCCATCCCCCCTTAATGACAACTTCCTGAACTCCTAACATAGATCGAATTTTGGAAAACTTCGCTTCTGTAAGAGACTTTGTGAAAATGTCTGCAACTTGATCTTCTGTAGGGAAAAATATCACTTCAATAAATTTATCATGAATGAGATTTCTGATGAAGTGCATGTGTGGCTCGATGTGTTTTCTATGATGGTGTTGAACTAGGACTTTGGCAAGATTGATGGCACTCTGATTGTCACACCAAAGGTTGGTCGGATGCTGGTGCTGGAATCCAAATTCTGAAAGGATCTGTGGAAGCTACATGGATTCCTGACTTGCATTTACCACTACTCAGTACTCTGCTTCTACTGAAGAAAGTGCAATAGCCTATTGTTTATTACAGGCCCAAGTGACAAGTCCTGAACCAAGGCTGAAAACATAACCTACGGTAGACTTCCGATCATCAAGGTCGTCGACCCAATCTGAATCAGTGAAACCAACCAATAAAGGATTCCCCCCTGGAATGTAATGTATCCCGAACTGAACTTTACCATGAACATAGCAAAGTATCCTTTTAGCTACTTTCCAATGGATTTCATGGGGCGTTTGCATATATCGAGCAACAAGACCAACACCAAAGGAAACATCAGGACAGGTATGAGTCAAGTATAAAAGGCTAACAACTAACTGACGGTACAGGGTGGCATCAACTTCAGGAGAAGTACATGTGGCAGTAAGCTTGACTCCATACTGGAAGGGAGAAGGGGTTGGTTTACAATCGTTTATGTGAAAGTGAAAAATAAGGTCGCAAGCATAATTAGACTGGGAAAGAAAAATTCCTTCATTGGTTTGCAAAACTTGGAGGCCAAGGAAATTGTGCAAAAATCCTAAGTCTGTCATTTCAAATTTCTTCTTAAGGTTGGTTTTCACATGGCTTAAAAGTTTTTAGTCACTACCAGTAAGGATAAGGTCATCAACATAAAGGACAAGTATTATGAGATGGATTCCTACTTTCTTAGTATAGACATTAGGATCAGAATGACATCTAGAGAATCCACTAGCAATAACAAAGCTGTCCATTTTGGCATACAAAGCTTGGGGAGCTTGCTTGAGACCATAAAGATATTTCTTGAGGCGACAAACAAGGCTAGAGTCATTCTGGACATAGCCAGGAGGTTGTTCCATGTAGATTTATTCTTGCAAGTATTTGTGCAAGAAGGAAGATCTAAAATCCATCTGATGGACCTCCCATTTATGTGAGGCAGCAAGGGCAAGAACAAGGCGGATGGAATTCATTTTTTCTACAAGGGAAAAGGTTTCATTATAGTCAATTCCTTCAACTTGGGAAAATCCTTTGGCAACTAACCGAGCCTTGTGTCTTTCAACGCTTCCATTTGATGCATACTTAGTTCTGTAGGCCCATTTGCATCTAACAAGTTTTATTCCTTTTGGAAGAGGTACAAGATCCCAAGTATCGTTTGCCATTAAAGAACGATACTCTTCATTCATTGTTGTATCCCAATCTGGATGACTTGAAGCTTATGCAAATGTCTCTGGATCATGATTTTCTGAAACTTGAGCCAAAAGAGAAGAGGCTTACTGGAACTATGAACGTGTCCAATGCTGATATGAAGGATCACCGACAAGATCACCAACTGCTTCTCGTGTTGAATGGACCCATCTAGGAAGCGGTGGAGCTGGTGCTGGTTCAAGTTCAAAGGACTCATTTGGAGGAGGGTGAGTAGGCAAAGATGGATTTTCATCCTCACTGTCATCATCTGAAGAAGAAACCAGATCATAAGAAGGCACAAATGCCGAAGATGGCTCGTAAGTCGAAGAAGTCACAACCGCCGAATTAGGCTCGCAGGCCAAAGAAGGCACAAATGCCAAATTAGGCTCACATGCCAATAAATTTTCATCAAATTTAACATCTCTTCTAATAATAATTTCATTACAATGTGATTGAAGAAGTTTGTAACCTTTGACATCTTTAGAATAACCAACAAATATACACTTCTCACTTTTAGGCTGCAATGATTTCCTTTTCTCATCAGGATTGTGAGCCCATGCTATACTAAGTGACTTACATTTGGTTTAATTTTAGTCCAAGATTCTTTCGGTGTTATATTTTTAAGAGCTTTTGTGGGAGTGCGATTTACTATGTAATTTGCACAGTTGATGGATTCTTCCCAATACTTTAGACTTAATCCCTTAAATTGGATCATACAATTAGCCATTTCTTTTAATGTGTGGTTCTTTCTCTCAACAACACCATTTTGTTTTGGTGTATATGGAACAATATGTTGCATTTGGATTCCCTGTGTAGTGCAGTAACTTGGAAAATTATTGTTCACATATTCGCCTCTATTATCTGTTCTTAACCTTTGAATTTGATGTCCAAATTGCTTTTCTACGAGGGCCTTGTAGGCCAAAAACTTCGCTCTTAATTTTTAAGAAGTAAACCCAAGTTCGTCTGGAAAAGTCATCAATGAAAGTTAAGAAATACTTGTACCCAGAAAAAGAAGGAGAAGAAAGTGGACCACACAAATCACTGTGAACAAGATGCAAAGGACCCGAGGCGTTCCAAGAGGCACGTTTGTCAAAACTGTTCCAATGATGTTTGTCGAGAACACAACCGGCACAAACACCATCTCTGCATGAAACAAGAGGAAGACCAGTTGCCATATGTTGATTACATAGTTGCTGCAATGAGTGATAGTTTAGATGACCAAACCGCTCATGCCAAAGTTTGCTCAAGTCATCGCTATGAGCAACAAAAAATGATGAAAAGGATGATGACCCAAATTTGTCAAATTTGTACAACCTGGTAATATCATCAACAACTCCAGTTGCAAGAACATGCTTAGGATCTTTTAGATCCTTGATTACAACTTGGTGAGGTGAAAACTCTACAGTTTTACCTTCACCTGAATGAGTGATTTGATATACTGATAGAAGGTTACACAAAAGACTTGGAACACATAATACATCATTGAAATGACCATTTTCTACTTGAACTGTTCCAGATCCTTCAACACTAAGAGATCTATCATCACCAAAAAATATTTGCTTGGTGTTACATTCATTTAGAGTAGAAAATATGGCTCTATTCTTAGCCATATGATAGGATGCTCTAGAATCAATAAGCCACTCATCAGAAGTAGAAGTAGAAGTAGAATTTTTATCGAAGGAGAAACCAAAAGAAGAAAGTGCATGTCCATGAGAAGAAGAAGAAGAAATAAAATTGATATTGATGTTGTGCTTCTTCATCGCTGCCATCTTCTTGAAACATTTGGACTCATCATGACCATCTTTATCACAAAATTTGTAATGTCTGTTAGTATTCTTATTTTTATATTTTTCTCCTTTGTCTCCATTAGGAGAAAAATATGTCTGAATGGGTTTGGGACCCTTATATTGCTTGTTTTTGTGGCGAGGATGTTGCTTCTTGGGATTCTTGGGTTTATCTTTTTGATGGAAAACTAAGGCTTTGTTGGAGGTACCTGCAGTGCTGATCAGTCCAAGTTGTACTAGCTTATCTTGCTCTCTAATCAAAGAATCACAAAAGTTATCAAGACTGTGTTTTTGATAAGCTACCCCTACAACCTCTTGTATGGCATAAAAAGTAGATACAAACACAAAATATTCACTACCTAGCTTAGAAAGAATAATATAGATGAACCGATCTTTGTCTATCTTTATCTTACATTCTTCACATAAAGTTTTGAGTGTTTTAAACTTAGATAGATAGTCTTCAATGCAAGAAAAATCACTTGGACTCAAAGTTAGTACTTGATTTTCTAACTGTTGTGCTCAAGTAATATTGTGTTTACCAAACACAGATTCAATCTTTTCCCAAGATTATTTGGGTTTATCAATTGATTGAAGGTGAAAATTTAAATTAGGAGAGATGGACATTCCAATTAATCCACATGCTTCGTCATTCCTATTATCCCATTTGGCTTTCTTATCAACATCAATGGGTGATGTTTCCTTTCCCAAGGTAATCTGGTACAAGCCTTTACTTTTTAATAAATCCTCCATATGGGATTTTCATTGGAAGTAGTTGGTGTTGGTAAGTAAGAGATTACTTGTAGAAGACATATTAAATATGAGGATAACACAGATTTAAAAACTGAAAATGATGATCTAAATTGAAAGAGCTCGAAAAGTTATGCGGTTTTTAAAAAAATGTCATTGAAAACAGACTTCGGATGTAAGAGTTATGCCCCTTTAAAAAAAGACATAAACGGTAACCAAAGGACCACGTGGTAGTGTAAGTTGCTTTATGAAGTGACCCACTTTTATAAAGATAAGTGGGGTGCACTTTTACAAAGAAAAGTTGCATGCAAAATAAATAACTCTAAAATAAAATATTAAAGCTACTTGTAATGATTCACTTTTATACTTGAAGTGAAATACACTTTACAATTTTAGCATGAACTTTTTCAAAAAAAGTAACAAAAGAGAAACTTGAACTCAATATCTCTTACTTAATAAGACAACTTCTAACCAAATGGTCTAGAAAAACATATTATAATGTTCAGAAGGAGGATTGGGGGTGTTTTTGTGGAAGACGACCTTGGAGAGCGTGTTAAAAAAAACTCTCTTCACAATTTTTTTTTTCTTCTCGATGACAACAAGGGTTAGATCTCAGTTAGCTTACCCAGAAGATGCACCTTTTCCTATCTGTTTATGATTTTTCAAGATCACACAGGGCGCGGGGAAAAGAGCATATGAAGATATAAAAGAGTAGAAACCCGAAAATAAAAAAATACAAAATCGAAATAAAACCAAAATACTTCTCTGCAAATTTTTTTAAAAATGCGTATTCAAACTTTATACCTCTGGATCTAATTGTAATGACTGTATCATGGGAAAACATAAACCTTTTTGAGTGAAATGAAAAGTGTTCCTGAATGAAATGAGTGCTATGGACACAATGGAACATTCCTCTCAGCCCATAAATGTATGAAGATGACATGAAATGGAGATGAGGCAACTCGGCTTCACGATCTCGATCTACAACATGAGTGGGTCTTCAAACAAGCTCTGATACCATGTTCGAAAACACATGTATTCCAATAGAGGATGAACACCTTCAGTAACCACTCACATAACCATATCAAATATCAACACATCGGTGTTTTCATGTGGTAAAACCCCTACGGGGAAACATCCACGGCCCCAACCAACGCGACCACTTGGAGCAGTTTATTAATGCAAAGAAAAAGATTACAGCGAGATTTTACAAGAGAGTTTCTCACAACCGATCATCGACAAATGACCCTCCATGCTATTTAAATAGAGATCATGGAACAATTGGGTGTTAAGCCACAGATCAATGGTTGTTAAGATCGAAGAGAGTATGAACCGTCAGATCACTCTATGTCGGGAACATATCGTGACCGTTGGATTTCCTAACTACAAATGCATACTAATGCATACTAAATAAACACACTAGAAAACACACTTTTACCTAACAACACAATAGACCAAGTATATCTTAAATAAACCCTAAGTGTCTAAATATCCTAACAAGAAAGAATGAGCTCGTTCTAGAAAATATTACTACGTTATGATGGGAATGACCCTCAAATGAGGATCACTCCTAATAAGGTGTCTCTCTAGAGGTATTGTTCCCCCAACTTGCGTGGTAGAATCTAGTGGCTTCATTCCAACATGATGTCTAGAGGCTAGATACCTTCCCCCCAAGCATCATTTCATTCACCGACTCTTCTCCTATGGCTAATTTCTATACCCAATAGACTCCTGGTTACTAATAGGAAAATGTTCAGCAGAGAGGAAGGAAGAAAGAGAATCAACCGACCTAGGTGGATGAAATGAAGGTTTAGTTATGAGATCTAGTGAAAGATTCGACTCAACAAGAGAGGCAGTTTTTTCATTTTTTAACGAGCTTGACACAGGAAAAAAAACTATGCTCATAACCTCTGGGTTCTATTCCTAGACCTCTGCTTCATTTTTTAATGAGCTTGACACAGAAACAAGAATTTTGGTTGACTCTGGTTTCTTTTTTTAACGAGCTTGGAACCTAAAATAAAACTATGCTCATAAGCATCTGTTTCATTTTTTAATGAACTTGAAACAGGAAAATAACTATGCTCATTAATACTAGGGGCTACCAAAGGATCAAGTGATTCGAGGGATTGCCAGACCTGAGTCGAAACCATATTTAGTGTGGCAACCTGCGGAGTGTCAGGAGAGGGTAAAGGAAAAAACCCCATGAGAGAGGAATCCTTAAGGAGACCTACCCCTACACTCTCAAGAAAAGATTGTCTTAGAAAATGGACATTATTCACTGCAGAACTGTGGAGATATGGAGTTATATAGTCAAGTTGATCAACAATTACAATTTTCCCTTGATGGGGAAATCATAAAAGATGAAACACTGAAGATGCAACGATAATCATCAGATTGAACAAACTATGACCAAGTAAAAAATTATAATCTAGGGGTGCGTCAACCACTTCGATATTGACCGAAACCGTTTTACCCTTCAATTTCACAATGAAATATTGCAAGATTCTGTGAGGTTGAAAACCATGTCCATCAAATGATTTCAGGGTGGTAGGATATTGGCTAAGTTTAGGAGAACCAATGGATTTCCAACAAGACAAATACATGACACAGGTGGAGGCTCCTTCATCCAAAACATTGCAATGGATGTTCTTTCTACCAACCAAAATTTGAATTTGGAATGCTAGGTGGTGTGTAATGACCAATTTTAAATTAACCGCTAGTAATTCTACCATATGTACAGTAATTTCTACTAAGTTTATAAAAGAAAAATACTTCCAAATTTTCTCAACACTTACACAAGTAAAACACAAGTAAAGTTTATCAATGAGTAATAAATCTAATTAAAACAATGCATAACTTTAAATTAAAATACCTGAACTCTGATGCTAATTTCCATTGCCAGCTGCCTTGCTGCTGCTCTCCTGCTACCTGCTACACAGTCCAGTCCTAGTCCTGTTGCAAACACAGAAAAATAATTGCCCAAAACTATTGTCCACCCTGCCAACTAGGAAAACGACCTAGCTCCAGGATATCTACGGATATCCTGGCCCTCCGAGCCCAAAACCTCTAGCAACTCGGTGCCTGCCTGATCAATATGTCACAACCAACAAATCCCGTGCCTCAATCTGAGCACACCAATCTCACAGCCCCTCTCGGCTCTCTGCAATACTCAGAGCTCTCCCAACTCATGGCCAACTTCCTGTAGAATGATTCCTCCTCCCCAACTCCTTCCCCCCCCTTATTCCTCCTTCACCGCCTTCCCTTCATTTACTCCCCTACCTAATACCTTATCCCATTATTAATTATCTTATCCATTCATTAAATATCTTATATCTTCTCGGGAT